>VYZW01045066.1:0-13176 GCA_013401315.1 Balaeniceps rex | reverse complement strand
GCTAGCTGTTGCACAGATCTTTTTTCCATAAGTTTGAACAACTTATAACAATATGGAACATGCCCACCAAGATCATGACAAGGCCTAATTCAAACCTGATTTAAAGACAATTCAGTAGACTCAACCTTTTCTAGAATCACATACCTGATACTTTTGTGCTTCAGTTACCCAATCTGCAAAATGAATCTTAATCTCATGACTCAAACTTGTAAGATCATACCAATGTTTCACTCATTTTGAATTTTGTAGCTAGAGTTTAAATACTGATTTAAAGCAAAATTATTCTTGAATTACATATAAAACCCTCTACTGCTTGTCAGAAATACATTATGTCATATACCTCTATGGAGCTACTCATGCTTGGGAGTCCATAAAACTCAGAGTCCTGTGACATCTTTCAGATATGTTCTGGGACACACAACCCTTTGTTTGGGCCTGAACATCTCTGTATACGACACATATGATCACAGAAAAAGGGTTGCTAATTGTATAAAAACTAAACTGAACTCAAATATTTTAGTAGAGCATATCACTTTTGGAAACATTACTGTGCTAGAAAGCCGAAGTAAAATTTTTCATGACAATTCCGCCAGGAAATATAATTTTCACCTAGACTACTTCAGTGTCAAATCTCACAGAATGTGTTCAGAGGAAAGGAGGAAAGTCAAATGCGATGCTTAATTTTAACTGAGGTAGGAACTCCATATGCAAAAAAAACCATCATCTTGGATTATGTCACATTATATTTTTAAGGATCATCACTGTATTATAAACTCTTCAACTTTAACACTTCAGTGAAAAGAACATTTATTTTGAAAATTCTCTACAAGATATAGCTTGCCTCTAAATCCTTCTGTGCAGGGGAGTTGATAGCATTAATGAAAATAGACAGTGGAATAATAGTCTAGAGTTATGATTACTACACATAGGATTTTGTGACTAAGCTACACCTACTGGTTAGTCAGTCTGTTTCTTTTAATGTCTTTGAAAGAAAAAGATAGACAATTGAAGCTTAAAGACTTTCATATGCCTCCCAAAATACTTTTAGCTCAAGGGAAATTTCTGTAATATAGTTTGTGCTTTTCAATTGCTTAATAGTAATAAGCAGAATTTTTTTTTCTAATTTCTCCCTCATGTCAAAAAAAGACTAGTGAAAAAACCCTAAGAAAAGTGACTTATAACTTCAATATATAGTACCTGACTGGGATTGGAAACAGAGGCAAATGGCTGTTTAGAGAAATAAAGCCTGAAAATTATTATTTTCTTTTTCACCTATTAAAAAGGTCTTTAAGAAATACAGAAAGGGCTCATCAAGTGGAAAATTACCAGACAAAAACATGTTATTTTTTTGCAAGATTGCAGATTTGGGAGCCAAGTAAGACTTACTAAGCATTATTTATATTACAGCAATATTCATAAGCACAGTCAAATTCTGGGTCCCAATCTGGTCAAGCACTGTACATGACTGAATTCCTTATGGCATGATTCTTCTGCTTTCCATCCAGCTGCCTAGACAAGTAAAGGTTGTGGACAAACTTCTCAAATCATCATAATGCCACAGGAATAAGATATAATGAAATCCTAGAAAGTGTGAGTAGAGGAGTGGCAAATAAGATTGAAGATTCTCCCCCCAGTAAGGAATTGGTAAGACTAATATCGAACTACAACAGGATCTACTATTTATACAGGACTTTGAGGAAAACACACAGAAGAGGCTAAAAGAATGTAGTGAGGGGACATATAAAGAGGTCCATCTCTTCTGCTTATCGAAAAGAAAGTGTCTTATTACAGTGTTTAAGGACCTTAAGAAAAAAATATTAAATGACTAAGAGAAAACCAAAAGAGTTACTGACTGAAAGTTGAAGATACACACTGAAAACAGAAATAATGTATAGGTTGGGGTTTTTTTGGCAGTGAGCTAACCTTTTTTTTAAGATAAGTTCTAATTAAATATAAGTTACTATGATCACTGTTGATCTTATTTCCACAACTAACAGGAAGCTATTAGCTTTAAACACCTATGAATCTATTCAAATACTTCACAATATTAGCCATAAGAGTGAATTTCTTATAGCAACTGAAGTAAAAAATCTCAACAAGAGCAGCAGATAATAAATCAGTCTTTCAAAGGGACTGAAAGAAAAGATGCTCTTATATTTAGGAGATTTGGGGGAAAAAAAATCTGGAAAGGATGACAATATTAGAGTAATGAATGGGGCTTCCACTGAACAGAGTTATCAAGATAACCATAGCTTCACAATTCGGGGTCTGATTTATCTAGTTTTTTCATACAGTAGATGAAGAGTAGTATAGCCCTTTGCTAGCACTTGATTTGAAGCCATATAATAAGGCCAGAAAGGACAGAGCCAGTGAATAATCTAGTTTTGCAATCAGTGGGGAAGACATGATCAGACCTCAACTCACTGAAATTACCCTGTTTCTGTTATAGGGAAGATTTTCTGATCGCTGGCAAAACATGAGTCAGGCTTTCCCAATTCCTCCTACTACACACACAGGGCATACACAAAACAAACATGGCTTGTATGATTTTCACTCTTGTTGCATCAACAGTATCAAGTGACTCTTACCCACCCACACATGCCTGGGCAACAACATGGTACTCACTGAGAGCAGAGAGAGGGAGACCCCATTTATCTGCACCAGGTGCAAGTGGCTCATTTGGCAAGTCTACAAAGATTGGGAGGGGAATTTCCTGAGTAATGAAACAGGAGCCCAGTCAAGCTATTCCTCCAGGAGGCATCAAAATGTAAAGTCTAAACTTACACAATTACATACAACCACATACTTGAGGAAGAAGTCCCAGCTCACTTGGTCACCAGCAAGCTTGTTCTACAGTAAAATTTGTCAGTGGATATCAGGAGTGACATCTGATGACAAAGTCCTACTAATTGGTAGGAATTAACCAGCTGGAAGAATTCCCTTGCAAACAAGCTCAGCTGCAGTATCAGAATGATATGAGGCCAGCAGAGCTGCTTTGGATGAGAACCTGTGAAAGAGTATTTTTAAATGAGATACAACCAACAACATCTAGAGAAAATAATCTAAATTGTAAGATTTCCCACATGATTATGAGATATCCATTTCTCCATCAATATTTATGAAGACTGATCTGTCTTCCTCTAGGTTTCAAAACCTTTCTTCAGCACTCACTCTTATAACAGGATCTTTCAGTCATCATCCAAGCCTTAAGAGAAATCTCTTCTCAGTCTTGATATTTTTGAAGCAGAATATATTGAAACTTAACTGAGACAAAAATTTGAGGCTGGTGGTGCATTTGTTTGTAATTGCTTATGGTCTCTTCTACTTTATTTTCTTCGTCATTGGTGCTGTACTGCAAAATGTATTTGCTTCACAAAGCCATTTGTGAACAAACTTGAAATAGTAAAACTATAAATAAGCCTCAACCACAGACATCATCATGAGTATAATATATAACTGTGGAATTCACTGTCACAAAACATTACTGAGGTACATTCTTGAAAGGTATTTTATATTTACTAATATCAAAATCAACCTTTACAGATTCCTTCAGGTACAAAACTACAAGGTTTGTCAATAAGTGTGTTCCAAAGCATGAAAAGGGGTCACAAGAAAACATCTTACTATGATGAAATATGGGAACTAGGTGGGCTGTGAGAGTAGGAGTAGGAGGGAGTGCATTAAACTTCCAATTTCTACCATTATCCATAGGAGGAGACCTAGATCTAGGATTGATAGTTCCACTAAGACAATTCTTGTGTCCCTAAAAACAATTTCTAGAAATTCTGACAACTTTGGCAAAGAGATAGGTTATGATCTTTCCTAATGTGTGCTAAGAAAAAAATGCAATATGAAGTAAATGGTTATAAAAAGTCTTAATAATAATAATTCAGTACTATAGGATCTTTTGCAGCCTTGTTAGTTTAGTGTTAATTTTATACAAAAAGAAATTAATACTACATAAAATGTTAAGTTAGTGTCATAACCAAAATCATTTCATAGTCATCATAAAAGGGGTGTTATCATTCTAAACATGGGTGACATGCTCCTACTGACAAATGGTATATTCTACAGAGTGATAACTTAGCCATTTGTGATTTTCTCACACACAGGTCCACAGTCAATATCCTGTAGGTCATCATTCTGCTCTTAATTAGGAATTCAAAATAGTAAACACCTTTCTGTCAATATTACTTATATATTTCTTAAGGATTTAATGGTGAGGTTTTTTGGTTGGAAATACTTTTTTTCTTAGTGTGTTTATTTTTCTTGTGAAATGAATGGAATATTAATACTAACTTCAACTGGAAATAACACCATCAGACTTCTCCCTAACTTTAATTTCATAGATTCCCTTATCTAGTTAAGAACATCCCAAATAACTTTGATAGCCCTGTCTATCTGTCTAAGACTGACAGTGACCAGGTATTTATCTGCTGAGGGTCATAGTCTTTTATATTGAATAGAGTTCATTTGTTTACAAACACAGGCTTCCTAATCCATTATTCTACTGAATGAAGCACTCTGAACACATCAGAGACATGAAATCAAAAGTCAGTTGTACAATGCTTTCCAGGAAGCTATGCTACAATGTTTTTTTTGTGATAAAAAGGGATCAAGCAATGCCCGGAAGCATGAGATTTGAGTACTCATGTTTATGAGCACATATATGAACGTCATTCTCAAACGCAGAAGTAACCTGTTTTAACACATCTGGTGTAACTTATGCAGTAAACTACATTATCTATGCTAGTATTTATATATAATTCTGAAATAGAATTAGAGGACAGAAGAGAAAAAAAACCCTTTAATTTAGGATCAGTCATCACTGGCACTTTACAAAAAAAAAATTCAGAATTTGATCTTAGGGGACATTTGAATCTTAGGGGACATTTGAAACGTTAACTGCAATGTGGATCAGACCTATCCTTGAACAGAAGTTGTTAAGCATGTTTGTCAGATTTTTAGTTATTAAATGCAGTTTATCAATTTTTGCCTCATTTGAAATAAACATCTTTTTCTCCAAGTATCTTAATGGCCCAAAATTCATATCAACTGCTGCAAGTCCATGATATTTATGTGTAGTAAGGGTCTCTAAAAAGGCTTTGATCCAGATGTTATTCCCACACCTTCACTTGATATAACAAAATACTGAGTGCACTCAGTAGTTCTGTGCCATAACTAGTTAATTTATGTCAATAAAAACCACAACAAATAAAACAAACCCCCAGAAGTGCTTTACATTAGGAAATTTCTTCCAGTTCCAAGTCAGGGTTAAAATATTTTCTGAATATTTTAATAATCAAGTTATACTTGACCAGAGTAATTATAAGTAAAGTGTATCTTGCACATTGTTTATGTCTTATAAAGGTGTCGTGGTTTAGCCCCAGTTGGCAACTAAGCACCACGCAGCTGCTCGCTCACCCTCCCTGCCCCGGTGGGATGGGGGAGAGAATCGGAAGGGCAAGAGTAAGAAAACCCACGGGTTGAGATAAGAACAGTTTAATAATTGAAATAAAATAATAATAATAATAATAGTAATAATAACAGTAATAATAATAATAATTGCAATGAAAAGGAGAACGAGAGAGACAAACAAAACCCAGGGAAAAGAAAACAGGTGATGCAACCGCTCACCACCCGCCGACCGACACCCAGCCAGTCCCCGAGCAGCGATCGGCTGCCCCCCGGCTAACTCCCCTCGGTTTATATACTGAGCATGACGTCATATGGTATGGAATAGCCCTTTGGTCAATTTGGATCAACTATCTTGGGCCGTGCCCCCTCCCAGCTTCTTGTGAACCTGGCAGAGCATGGGAAGCTGAAAAAGAAAGTCCTTGACTAGTCTAAGCACTACTTAGCAACAACTAAAACATCAGTGTGTTATCAGCATTCTTCTCCTACTAAATCCAAAACACAGCACTATGCCAGCTACTAGGAAGAAAAGTAACTCTAACCCAGCTGAAACCAGGACAAAAGCAAGAAGGATCTTATCAAAAGAAGTAGGCTTTTACTGTTGATTTCTCTTCTTAAATGAAGGAGAGAGTTTTTCCTATGACAACATAACAAAGCAAATCAACAGCAGCTTCATCACTTGTCTGAGTCTCTGATCTGGATCTCAACTCAAAAGGTTTCACCCTCTTCTTGTGAGTTCATCTCTGGACAGTCTTGATTTTTTGCTTCTCTGAATCTATTCAAGTCCCTTGATTTCTCCAACAAATATATTCACCTCCCTTTTCAAAGTACCACCTTTCAAAGCTCCCAGACCACATAGTTTAAATTCCCCAGGAGATTTGCATATTGCTGTTTTAGTGGTGCTGTGCTATGTTTGGGGTGGGTTTTTTTTTATCATCTTCCTTGATTTCTCACATTTACCTGAAAGAAGAGTGCATTTGCAACTGCACTTAATGTAGTTTAGAATATTTGTAGTACTATATCATTATAGAGAAAAGGGGCTAAAAAACAGACTTCAGGAGGAATTTCTTTGTGCAGTTTAAGCCCATTACTTCTTGCTGCACCCACCATGTAAACAAATAACAGATTACACCCTCTTTCTCAGTTTAAAAAATGTTGGCCTATTTCTCTTTATCTTCTGTGATGTAAACGACTGCTGTTTCATTCAGTTTTGTAGGTTACCTCCTAAACTGTTTTCATAGCTGTCTTCTACTGGGCTAGCAATCACTCAAGCAATGAGCTCAAAAGTACTCACGTCTGAAAACCTAATCCTTACACTTCACCCTTGTGCCTTCCAAACTACAGCTTTGTTCATATGCCCGATTTGATGTTTGCTTTTTAGCAACAGCATGCCCGTCTTTGACTCAGTTTGTGAACTATATTATCTACTTTTCCTGCAGATCTTGCACATGCCCAAAGGTTTTCAGATCCTATATTTATCAGCTGATTGTTTCCACTTAGACTCTTGACTGTAAAAACTGTCTGAAACATTTTTTAACTTTCTCAGAGAAAGCTCTACTCAGTGAGAAAAACAGTATTTTCTAGTGGAAAACTGGAAATTGCTGTTTTTCTGACAAGTCCTAAAATTAAAACCATCACTCCTCCCAAGACTGACAAGTAAGAATTACTTGACTTATTGACGAAGGAAAGAATAAGTAAGTATTAAGGAACCGTGAGAGGCATGGCTTGTCCAACAGAACTGAACAAAGACAATGTTAATTTGGGTCCCAGTTTCTTAATCAGGACCCACTCTTGGTCACCATGGGAGATGGTTGTCATATTAGACACCCAAAGTGTCCACTCCTTGGTCAGTGTAAATATCATGGTGACAGTGACATCCACCTGGCTTTATGCCAAGCCACTTTCAGGAGTAATAGGCAGTGTTAGTTGTTACAGAACTGTTTATTGCCCAGACAGTTATTCTCTACTTTTCCTAGCATAAAAGCACAATTTGGATGAAACATTCCTTGGGCCTGTTCTGGCCCAGGACTACCTTAGGACTATGCTGTGATGATGAACTAGATTTTAATCTTAATTGTAGCCCTTAGACTCAAAACAACCCCATGAGATTTCAGGGATGTCAGCAGATTCACAACAGCAGCAACAACACAGAAACCAAACCGCTCCTCCCCTCCCCCAGGAGCAATCTGGCCACGGTGCTCTCAATTCTATTATCACTTCTGTTCTTGCCAAAAAAATGCCAAAAAGTCTTAAAAAAAAAAATCAGACGTTTGTTCTCAGATGCTTCCAGATGGAGTTTTGGCTCAGCATCTGAAATATTTGTTAACTCACCAACAATATTCTCCTGCAAGACAAACATTTTTATTTTTCAATTGTAAAATCTAATACTGAAGAAGTTTGGGATTAATACTATGTGCTATCACAGGTTAATGGAGCAGACAAGGTTTGAAATCAATCATCCTTAGTGTGAAAATATATTCATTAGTACAGCTAAAGAAAACACATCACCTTTAATTTCTTATCCAAGCAGTCAACTTAAAATTAAATTGGCATATTAGTTAGATAAAATATTTCAAGCCTTAGAGGACACTGTGCTTAATGGTAGGTGTAGTCAAGAATGTATTTTTATAGCAATGTAACATTCCTTAGCACTTCTAGGTTTGCAACATCAGAAAAACAAAAATGATCTAATCAGCTTTGACAGGGTGCTTGTTGCACATGCACAGACTCCACTTTCCTAATCCTGTCCTTCAGGCTGATCTAATCTGAGCAGCCATGGCAGCTGGATTCCAGGTTTGTAGAGCCACACAGACACCCTTCATTCCCAGCTGGCTGAATCAGCATGGTGACACCAGCTTCCAGACATTCATACACCAGACTTGTTGAGGATGCAAGATCTGGTGTCTCTAAAGCCAAGGATACTCTGCAATAAACCTGCCAGGCAGGTTGAAAACCAGAAGGTAGTTCTGTTGACTTCTTTCCCAGAAAACAGACTACTGCCTGCTGATAAATCTGGAGATACCCTGTTCTGTTACCGAACAGGTTCAACCTTGCTTATAACTAATGATATTACAGCAAAGACAGACACACAAAACATCAATGCCAAACTGTAGTAACGGTCTAATAGTCCAGGATCCCAAAGAGTCCACAATAACATTTGTTGGTTTTATGTTTTTAATGCCAAAAGGTCAGGGTCAGCTTTGCAGTTACCATACAGAAAGCAGATGTGTAAAGACAGTAACTGTTCAGCAAATACTGCTAGAAACAGTGCTCAGGTGGTCCTGCCTGCTCACTCTGAATCATGACCACATCCCTCCTCCTCCTTTTCAGCTCAGAGGAATGCAACCAGAAAGGAGGATCCTTAATGGCTACAAACCATCGAACTATAAGAACTATGAACTATAAGACTCTGACATGCAGTTTGGCGAATCAACATCCCATCCACTTCTCAGGTGCAAACTCATCTGAAGAAGAAATCTAGGTGAAATCTAGTACCCATGTTTTGATCAACACAGAGGTTAATCTGTATGATATTCTGGCACATTCCTACTAATTCCTCCAAAAACTGATCCTTCTTATCCCCAATTAACCACATCTCTCTAAAAGTAGCTAAAATAAGGGTGAATGCTTTGTTTCCTGCTGGCTTTGAGGGATCACAGGAATTTACAATGGATTTCTTTTTGGCTTTGAAAACACCGGTAAAAACGCAAACCTCATTCAAGAAACACAGTTTCAAGAATATTAAACCAATAAGTTAAACTTTAGTCCTTTGAAAGACAGTGAATAGCCCAATTAAGTGAAGGGGGAAAATTTAAATTACACGGACAGGACATGACAAACATGACTAGGAATAAAAGCATCCTTAAGTGAAGCCTCTTTCTGAAGGAACTCCAGTGGTGGGGTTGGATTTGGGGTTTTTTTTTTGAAGAACAAGCACTACTGAACATTTCTTAAATAGGTGCCAGAAAAATCAGTCTTCTGGAAAAGGAAGTCTAAATCCTACAAGTGATCCCATAATGACATTAGATTATCCTTCCATTTATGCTTAATAATCAATAAGACAGTGGATAATTTACACCACTGAAACCACAAGCTGCCATAATTTCATTTGTAGTCCTTAGTGAGCCAATTACACAAAATCTTTCTTACTTTTTTCTTTAACTGACTGCCTTTAATGCATATTGATGTGATGGTATACAGTACGTAAATCTGTCCCTCATTTGCAGAGAGGGAATGAAACAATGTTTACAATTGACAAGACAAACTTGAGTAGTTTAACCTAATCTATCTATCTAATCAAATGTCACTCACACTTTCTGTCAAACTGTTAAAGCACCTCCTGCATTTAATGCATGAACAGTACTAAAAGTCACCCAGAAACCCCTGAAGATAAAACATAGGTCTCTGGTTCAAACTCTGAAGATCCAAAGGAGATGCAACAAAATAAATGCAAATGTATAATCAAAGAAAAATTTAATTCTGTTTCATGGGCACATATGAAAAAAAACTTTTAGGTAATAAAAATTAAATTAAAATGAACAAGTACTATACTAGTTTGTGCATGACAGGAATATACAATGAACATAGTTAATGCTTTTTTCCTGATCCGAGCTGATTGAGACTAAAGATACTAATTGTCTTGTGAATGGTTGGTGACTTGCAGGGAAACACTCAGTGGGAAAATATCGTGTTTTGCCTAGATTTCACCCTATCCATCGACCTACAAAAAGCTCCACTTTACTGTCAGTCTTAGAGCTGTGATCAAGGAATGAATGGGTAGGGAAAGTCAATTCCATTTTCTCACAATATAAAGTTATGGATCAAAAACTATGCAGATACTTGTGCTACCTAATATATTTGTCCTGTTATTACTAAAGCACTTCTTGCAAACTGACACTTTTCATCTGCATTTAGAAAAGCCTGCTTGAAAAGAAGTGTTCTGTACATTTGCTTTCAAATTATGCCTCTACTAGGATGGATCACACATAGAAAGAGTGTATTCAATAAGTATTTATGTCAGTTATGAACTAAATTACTCACAAACAATTTTTGACATTATTCAAGTAGTGCTAAGTCTCTATCTTACTGAGTCATGACAAAGACTGAAAACGACCTTGGTTTTGGCTGTCATGATCCATTACTACAGCATGTATCTTTCCAAGATGTTTAAGATTATGAACATCTCTTCTACTGCAGCCACACTGGGCTTGGTTTGAGCCATTAGATATTTCCTGGAATGCATAATTACTAGTTAACGCAGCCAAGAGCCTTTTCAGACTCTTTCCATAAAGCTCTAAGAAATAATCTGAAAACATATGAGTTGTTTGAACAAAACAAGGGCTTGGATAAGCTTTCAAGGAAAGTCAGCCTCAAAGCAAAAGCTAACTAAAATGCTTTTAAGAAACATCTCCACGTATAGCGAAACAGTAAACAATTTAAGATTCATTAAGTTAGCATGAAAACCACAATTTCTCCAGAATGCTTGGAGTTTCAGAATAAATTCCCAACACACAAGAGCTCTTATTAGGAGTTTTATCTCAAGGCATTCCTGAACTTCTGGTCTCTTCTTATCTTACTGATGTTTAGGTACTCATGTTCTCAGAGACAAACTTGATGCTACTGCCTAGATCTAGCTCAAACATTCATCATCTCAGTGCCTTAATTTTACCAGTCTCCTCCACTAGTAGATAAAATAGCAGCTTATTAAGAAGCCTTGTACCTCCATAAACCTGGGCTGGCCATGATCTCTGGCAGCCTCAATAGGTACTATTTCACTTTCTTATAAGGGTCAGGTCACCTCATCAGAGAAGGGAGGCCAAATCGCAGGACCCAATTCTGACTTCAAATTTGCAATCTGTCACTGAAATTAGCTTCAAGCATTTTGCTAAGAGGGATTCAAAGCATTGCACACCTTGTAATCATTACAGAATGACTCTACCAAATCATAAAATTACAAAATCTCAAAATCAACAACTAAAACATCATAAAAACTAATATCAGCTCAGCTGCAGATATTTTTCTGCCCCATCCAGTGCTAGAGGAAGCAGATTTCCTCTTCACGCTGAGTACACAGAGTTTTGACTCATATTACCAGGAAGGCTGGAAGGAGAGGCCTCCTCAAGCTTCTGAACTCATCTGGTATCTGCTCACACAAAGACATCAATGTTCTGAGATAAATTAGCCCCTGGAATGTTTTTGTTTTTAGAACTGTGTTCTGAAAAGGCAATGTTTGCCACACATCTGGAAAAAGTGTGCATAGGTTAAGGATGGAAGATGGGAAAGCCTTGAGAAAAAAAAAACATGAAAAGGAGCAGACTGTGTGGGAAAACTGCTGCAGACTTAAGTGAGGGGATGAAAGGGGACTATCGTATCAGGAGGCTGTCTTGCAGAGGAGCTTACAAAGATAGCATTTTCTTCTGGGACTTGGAGATGCTTCGTTTGACACACATCACTCCCCAGCAGAGTGGGTGGACAGCTAGTTTGAGATTTTATATGAAAGTGAAATCTTTAAGATATAAATACATAGAGAGGATCACAGAAATTCTACACAGGGGTGTTTTTTTTTGGTTTTGTTTTTTTTTAAAGACATCCTTTGTGTCATGGTTTACCCCCAGCTGGCAACTGAGCACCACAGCTGCTCACTCACTCTCCCCTGGTGGGATGGGGAAGAGAATCAGAAGGGTAAAAGTGAGAAAACTCATGGGCTGAGATAAAGACAGTTTAATAAGTAAAGCAAAATCCACACATGCAAAGCTAAACAAGGAATTCATTCACTACTTCCCATCGGCAGGCAGGTGTTCAGCTATCTCCAGGAAAGCAGGGCTCCATCACACATAACAGTTACTTGGGAAGACAAAATGCCATAACTCCAAATGACCCCCCCACTTACTTCTTCCCCCAGCTTTATATGCTGAGCATGAAGTCATATGGTACAAAATATCCCTTTGGTCAGTTGGGGTCAGCTGTCCCAGCTGTGTCCCCTCCCAGCTTCTTGTACACCCACAGCCTACTCGCTGGTGGGGTGGTGTGAGAAGCAGAAAAGGCCTTGACTCTATGCAAGCACTGCTCAGCAATAACTAAAACATCCCTGTGTTATCAACACTGCTTCCAGCACAAATCCAAAACATAGCCCCATACTGGCTACTGTGAAGAAAATTAACTCCATCCCAGCCAAAACCAGAACACTTTGTTGCTAGAGAAATGGCATACTGCATTCTGGCTGTAGAACATAACGTGTGGGAGAAAAGAAAGAAGCCACAGAAGCTTTAAGTGCCACCTTCTTCTAACCTGCTTTTTCATCTGGGGTCTTCATAACAGTACTTAGTAGAAATGTACACAGTGAGAGAAAAAAACAAAGAAGGTAAAATCATAGTCTATTGAACACTCTAGTAAGGATTAGCAGTTGACCTACAAGTCACAGGCTCTTGACAACAGATTTTAAGGCCAGTGTGAGCATTAGATTGTCTGCATGCTATAATCTAAGGAATTTTAGTTAGCTATCATTGACAGAGAGCCAAATGCACCATGTCAACTGAAGTATGATTTCAGAAAAACACCCACTTGATTTGAAAGCAGCAAAGAGACAATCTAACATTCTCTTAAACAGTTTGTTCTTTTGGGAGGCTGGATAATGCTGATCTGAATGCCCATAGACTGGCAAGAACTTGAATTTGAGTCTACCATTTCAGAGTTTCAGCCAGACTAGTTTACCTTAATGGTCAATAAATATAGAATCATAGAATGCTTTGGGTTGGAAGGGAC
>VYZW01045063.1:39074-82260 GCA_013401315.1 Balaeniceps rex | reverse complement strand
TGTTGAGGATAGTAATGCTCACATGTGTGTAGAGAAAAACCAGTTTCCTATTAACTCCCCCTTTAAAAAAAAAAAAGAAGGAACAAAATCAGTCTTCATAGGCTTTAGGGATCATCTCTGATTTTTTTCAGTTATTCTAGACTACAGGATAATTTATGTTGGAAAGTATCCTTAGATGTCACTTCTGGTGTGACATCCAGCGCTTGTTCAAGCAGTTGCCTGACCTCCAAGGATGGTGTTATTCAGCCTCTCTGGGCAGCGTGTTCCAGCATTTCATCACCCTCATAGTTAAGAGAACCTTATACCTCACAGCAATTTCCCATTTTCTGACTCATATCCTTGTCCCTCATCGTAGTACAGTGCATTAGACAACACTAAGGTCACTCCTTACTCTTCTCTTTCTGAGGCTGACGCTGCCTGGCTCTCTCAGCCTCTCCTCATGTGTAACTTGCTCCAGCCCCCTGAACATCTTTGTGGCCCACGGCTGGACTTGCTCCAATATGTCAGTCTCTCACTGGGGAGCCCAAAACCAGGCACAGTATTCCAGGTGCTGTTTCAGAAGTGCTGAACATACAAGAAAATTACATCCCTGCCATCTACCCACGCTAATACAGAGCAATAGGCGATCAGCCTTCCTCCCTACAACGGTGCATTGTTGACTCCCGTTTGACTTGTCCACCATGACTCCCAACTCCTTTTCTACAGCAAAACTGCTTCCTACCCAGACAGTACACTGCTTGTCATTACATGGGGTTACATCACTCCACATGGACTGATATTTGTTGAACTTAATGAGGTTCATGTCAGCCCATTTCTCCAACCTGCCAGGGTTCCTCTGACCAGCAGGCCTCATTTTGACTAGAGGACCTGAACTTCAGCCACCCTCCATCTGTTCACTGTCTGCAAAGTTGCTGTTTTTAAGGCCACTGAGCAACATTGACCCCAGTACTGGTACCAGAAAAGTAGCGCTAATAACCAGCTGCTACTTGGACTTTCCACCACTGATGACAGCCCCTTGGAGCTGGACAGTCAAGCCAACTTCCTATCCATCCTATAGTCTGCATCTCACCACTCTGGCTATTAGGATTCTGTAGGAGACCCTGTCAAAGGCATTGCAAAGGCAAGGTGAGCAACATCCACAGGTCTCCCCAGTTCATATCAGACTGGGCATGTACAATTCGCCCTCAGTAAATCCAAGGGCAACTGTCCAACTGTCCTGTTCCCAGTTAACATTCCCACCATTCATGAGCTTGAAACGGCTTCCAGTAGCATTTTCCAGCTAGAGACAGCATGAGACCTAAGCCACATGAAATGCAAGAGAGTCATCTCAGTCCTTTCTGTATAGCATGAGAGGAAACTAGTGTTAAATAAAACTGACACTTTAGGGAAATTAAGTTAACTGATAGCTTTAATACCCCTTCACAAGGTAAGGAGAATAATCATTGAATAAACTGGTAGAAAATAAATTAATACATCCCCTAATATTTTTAAGGGGAGCTCCTTTCCTGAATGTAAAGTAGGATAAGAAGAACTATAGATGACTAACAGTGAAAGATAAGGATGTATAAGGATGTCCTAGGAAGAAAAATTGAAGTTACTGACACAATTAAAACTAATATGTCAAATAAATAGACAAGAACAAGATCCCCACAGAAGAAATATACTATTTCTGATTTTACAATAAAAGTGTTTACCTCTAATAAATTAGAATTTTAGAGATTTGAACCTTGAATACCTTAAACAATCTTTATCCTTGGAAGTGGGACAACACATCACAGTTGCTTTATTTAATAGTTTAGTTCATTATACTTTGCTGCAGATTCTGTTCTATTAAAAGGATAAGTGGAAAACAAAGGCAGATGTAAAATGCTTTCAGACTTGCCTAGTGTTAACTAAAACCACCTGGAGGAAAACCAAGCAGTACATCACTCCATCTGTGAGAACTACTGAGAATTCAGGTAGTGAAAAACCTCTGCTAAAAACAACGTGGCAGGGAACCTGTATCACAACTGGATATTAAATAGCTGAAAATACAGTCGTTTTTGTACTTTTACGTTAGAGAAAGCATAAAAATTAAGAGCAGAATTGGTCAGATGTTTTCCACACAAATTATTACACAACAAAAATAAAGGTTTTTTTCATTGTCACTGCAGATGAATAAAATCACAATCTATCATTTTGCTGAAGCTTATTTAGAATGATTCATTTAGTTCATCTTCAGAAACATTTCATTTTATAAACTTTCATTGTAATATTAACCTGCTGTCTTGCATAAGATGTAATCCCAGTCCCCACGCACCTCCTGTGAGACAGGCTCTTCCACTCTCTCCTGAGCAAATTGCAGATTTCCATCTTCCTGAGAGGTGCACTTCATTATAGGCTTATCATGAAGACAATCTAACCCTACAGAAGAGGGAAGAGCATTGGATTCTCTAACTCCACCATAACGACGTACACTTGAACACTTAAATGACTTGATGTCTCGTGTCCATTCAATGAAACATTGTTTGGCTTTTAACCCAAAATTATGAAGAAGCTTTTACACTTTTGAATTAAATTTATTGGTGGAAGACCACCTGAGACCAGGCTGAACTTTAGTTTGGATAGCAAAGCTACCTTCAGAGCGATTGGTACACAAGTTAATTAATTCATTCTCACCCAATCCCTAATTAACCTGTCTGGGTAAGCTTCTGATTTGTCTATCTCTGATATAAAAGCAAGGATTTGAAAAATACCGAGATAAAAACGTTATCTCACAAGACATCCACTAATTCCTGTTTCTAGTTGGGATGCAAGTCTGAAATAGTTTTTCCCCCTGCGTGCAGGCCCAGACTGATAATGTGTCTGAGACTTATGAAATAAAAATTCACTATACTTTTATAAACGTAAAAATTTAATACTGATCAGAGACTTCTGAGCACACAGCAGTTTTGCTTATTGCCAGCATGACCCAAATAAAATTCAGAAGGCACGTCTCTGCTTTCAGAATTTTATATTTATATTTAGTAGTATATTGTCAATAAAACTGAAACAATCCTGACTGCAATTATTTAAAGAAACAAGGTGAAAAGTGGAGGTATAGAAAAGAGAATAATCAACCAGCTAGCTTGGTTCACCTACACACACAGCAACACAAATGAAGACTAATATACTCTTTAATACAAAATAAAGTCACAGACATTAGCATGTGGACACCTTCTGAAAAGTAGCACAAATGCCACTCATGAGTGGACAACCACTGACCCCCTCCAGAACTCAGACCCACACTGACGGAGCCATCCCATGCACCAGTAAGAGCAGTCACGAAGTATTACATGATGAGAAGCAAGCTCCATGACAAATCAGAAATAAATCAACTTTAAAAAAAGGTAACGAGATTCATCCACAGCTTCTGCTCCAGACATTGCAAATTTTAGTGAAAAAGCACTAATATCTATAATGCAAATTCTCTTATATTCTCCCTCTGAACATTAAAAAAATTGGAAGTACTGTTTATTTGGCGATTTCAGATAGTCAGTTTACAAGGAATAAGGGAAATACTCCAATAGCACAAGAGCCGCATCACAATTTGCTAACAGGTGTGTTTAAAGCTTCTGGGTGCTATAATGACAGAGACCTGGCGCCTGGAACAGGCAAGGCTATAAAATTAAAATTTTGCACAGAAACAATTGCATTTGCCAGCAAAGGCAAATACTCCCCTAGAGTAAGAGCAAAATTAGAAAATTGGAGCTGATCAAAATGTGGTGTGGTGTGGTTTGGTTTTTTTGTTGGGCTTTGGTTTTGCTGTTTGTGGGTTAGTGTTTGGTTTTGTTTGGGGTTTTGTTTTTTTTTAATAGGATAAAAGAATTATTCTGATGTTCGCTAGATAGGACTCATAACTGCTAAGAATTCACTCTGGACTAGGAAAGTGTGCTTGTAGCCTGAAAACACACACTTGTTTAGATGAATATCACACTTTTCCACCTGCTGTTTGGATACAGTCTGTCAGTCAGCGACCCGGTCCTGCAATAACACATCCCAGGCCACCTGCCTGGCACGATGCTCATTCTAATTCAGTATAGACAGCATTTCCTATCCCAAAAGCATTTCATGCTATTTCAATTTTAATTGCAACACTTAATAAATGTAAAACCACTCTTCTACATTCTGTTGTTGTATATATAAATGCCACTGCCCATCATAAGATAGTAGCTGAGGTATTTTTAAATGTAATACCTTGATTGGCAGGCACTAGCAGAGAAGCACAGCTAAATTTATGCAGCAATCATTACTAGAAATCCACACAAATTTTCAAGATAACATAGAATGAGGCAAAATGATTTTAAAGGGGAAATAAACCAGAAAACATTAATTCACTTAATGCAAATGAAATACCACTGCTTTCTATTCTTGGAAGATAATGAACATAAAAGGCTAGCCATCCAAAGTTTTGAAGGATAAGGGAAATATGTATTTTCATATGACATCTTGTACTGGCTTTGCATGGCAAGGTTTTGATAGTGGGGGGGCAACAGGGGTGGCTTCTGTGAGAAGGTGCTAGAAGCTTCCCCCATGTCCAATAGAGCCAATGCCAGCTAGCTCCAAGATGGACCCACCAAGGCCGAGCCCATCAGCAATGGTGGTGGCACCTCTGGGACAACATATTTAAGAAACAGGGAAAAAATGTGCAAAACTGCAGCTGGGAGAAAGGAGTGAGAATATGTGAGAGAAACAACCCTGCAGACACCGAGGTCAGTGAAGAAGGAGGGGGAGGAGGTGCTCCAGGCACCGGAGCAGAGATTCCCCTGCAGCCCCTGGTGAAGACCACGGTGAGGCAGGCTGTCCCCCTGCAGCCCATGGAGGTTAATGGTGGAGCAGATATCCACCTGCAGCCCATGGAGGACCCCACACCGGAGCAGATGGGTGCACCCAAAGGAGGCTGTGACCTTGTGGGAAGCCTACACTGGAGCAGGCTCCTGGCAGGTCCTGTGGACCCATGGTGAGAGGAGCCCATGCTGGAGCAGGTTTGCTGGCAGGACTTGTGACCCTGTGGGGGACCCACGCTGGAGCAGTCTGCTCCTGAAGGACTGCACCCCGTGGAAGGGACCCATGCTGCAGCAGTTCGTGAAGAACTGCAGCTCATGGGAAAGGCTCACATTGGAGAAGTTCATGGAGGACTGTCTCCTGTGGGAGGGACCCCACGCTGGAGCAGGGGAAGAGTGTGAGGAGTCCTCCCCCTGAGGAGGAAGGAGCAGCAGAGACAACGTGTGATGAACTGACTGCAACCCCCACTCCCCATCCCCTGCGCTGCTCCGGGGGAGAAGGTAGGGAAATCAGGAGTGAAGTTGAGCCTGGGAAGAAGGGAGGGGTGGGGGGAAGGTGTTTTAGTTTTTATTTCCCACTACCCTAGTCTGCTTTGACTGGTAATAAATTAAACTAATTTCCCCAAGCTGAGTCTGTTTTGCCCATGACAGTAATTGCTGAGTGATCTCCCTGCCCTTATCTCGACCCATGAGTTTTTTGTTATATTTTCTCTCCCCTGCCCAGTGGAGGAGAGGAGTGATAGAGCGGCTTTGGCAGGCACCTGGCATCCAGCCAGGGTCACCCCACCACACATCTATAGAGTGTCTTGCTTCAAAACATAACTTGGTTGCACAAAGCTACACATCTGTAATGTTCATGCGTGGTTTGCTTTGCATGTTAATCAAATGTCACTATCTCTACTATCACAACTACCAGTTTAAAAACAGAGGAAAAAAAAAAAAATTGTGTTTCAGAAAGGTGTTGCAGCACAGCGCTCTCATGTATCAGACCCCCCAACCAGAGACATCTGTGATAGACTGTGATCAGTTTATTACCATTTCCACATCTGCATTTTGAATGCTATCGATAACAAGCTCCACATCAATTAACATAGACACGGAACACCCTGATTTTCTGGCCTCTGTAGTGTCAGTCTTTTTTTCCCTCTAGAGATTTTTACTACCTACCTATCTACTAACTTGAAGGCTTTTTTTAACCAAGAAAGGGGGAGGGAGAAAGAGAGGTCTCTCCCTCCCTTCCTTTGTCCACCTACAATAAAAGCAATTTATTCACTATAAGATTTTCCTGAAACAAGTGAAGCTTGCACATCAATAGTGAGGAGATCTGGGGGATGGCAGCAGAGGAACAAGAAGAACATAGGGAAGAGGACACATAAAGCCAAGCACCAGGTACATTAAGGAGAACAAGGCAAGCCAGGCTCTGCGCAATGAACAGAGAGGAATTGGACAAGGCTGAACTAACAGAAAGCAGCAAAGGCCCCCAGGAAACAGGAGAGCCAACTTCTCTCCAGGACCGAGGGAACACAAGACGGTTTTACAACAGCAGAAATGCTAGAAACAGCTCCATCACCATCACCAGGCCTAGTTTGGTGTACCTGTTTGCAGACGAGCAGCCAAAATGGGCCTTTGCAGGAGCATGCTCCCCATCCGTCCAGTACAAAGAAAACCTGAAAACACTGAGCTCAAAAAGTCATTTCTGAAAGCAGAGAAAAAACTACAGACTCCCAACAGAGGCTCAGCTAGCTGCTGCTCCCCAGCCAAACTGGGGCTGTGCCCCAGCCCCTGGCTTTCATGGGCAGAGGGCAACGCAGGTGGTGGCACTTTGCATCAGGGGTGGCTCCAGGTGATAATCAGCATGCGCTCACCCTGGTTTTGTGCTGCTTAAAAGGATGAAAATGTAAAAATATAAGAACTTAAGAAATGCTCCTTCAAGTCCATCTAGGCTTGTGCTTTGTCCCCAGCACAGGAGCTATCTGGCGGTGCTCGGGTGTTTCTGCAGCGCACATGGATGTGGCCCCTCTGCCGTCCCTTTTCCCCCTGTACCTTCACAGTCCACGATCACTGTACAGGGACACGGGAGAGCGCACCCTGATGTCCCTGTTCAGAATCTCTGAATAACCTCTTTTTTGACCCTGCTGACACTGCCTGCCTCCACAGCAGCCTCCCAGGGCAAACAATTCATTTGTTTGAAGTTCATTAAACACCGTGTACTTCCTTTCACTTGTTTTAAACCTAGCCGCTGTGATTTGGTGACTATCAGTCAGTGCCACGTTCACCATCTCCACCGCCACCAGGGTTTCGTGAACTCAGGCACCCCCCACCTCAGCCTTCCCCACTCCTCACCAGGAATCCCGGCCTTCCAGGCTCTCTTCCCAAGGCAGCTTCTCTGTCCCTGAAATCACATCACTGTCCCTTTTCTGGCTCCATGGGGACCTTCCTGAGGTGAGAAGACCAGAGCTGCTCGCTGTGTCCAAGTCATGAGCACATCAAGGCTTTATACAGCAGCAAAATGATAACTTCTCTCTCATTTTTCATACCCTTTCTGCTGGCATCCAACATCTTGATAAGGAAAATATCTAATCTAATAGTGCCTTCTGGATGTGGGACAGTTAATATTTCTTGGGTTTTGACTGAAAACGTGTTGTTTGCACGTTATTCTGCCCTGCTCCCTCACATGCAGTGTGACTGCCTTGTGTTTAGAGCTGTGCAGCGCAAAAGTATTCAGGCGCTGCTTTATCGGTTTATAAGACAAATTTCTGGTACCCCAAATGATTAGAAATAATCTTCCCCATACGTTAACCTGTTAACTTCAATATTGTAATTTCGACTACTAACCTAAACTCTAACTAGTTTCCAAAACAAGACTACACAAGACAGAAGCTTCTAACCTTTTGAACAGCGAAACCGAAGACACAGCTGGAGAGCCAGTTCAGCCTGGCGTAGCATACAGAGTGTTCCTCTGAAGTGGGAGAGAAAGGATTCGAGGCAAAATTCTGTCCTGACCAGAACAGGAGGCTGAATCCAGATCCTCCTATCTCAATCCCAGAGCTCGCATATCTTTGGGCCATAACACACACTTTGCTTTAAATCAGGGGTCACATATTCCAGCAGAAGAGACAGAAAAAATAAGTACGGTTTGCACAGCAAGCCTGCTCATGTCATACTTCCACAACCAGTGAGACTGGCACAGTACAACGCGAGTGTCTGAACCTTCTCAGAAAAATCCAGGTTGTCATAAAGAATTAATTGTCAGGATGTGGTATGGACCCTCAGATGCACGTGACGCCAAGCAATAAACCAGCTACACCAAAATACTGGAAAGGAAGAGAAGGACTTTGCTGACTGTTAACCGGTACACACTCTTTACCTGCAGAGAAACGAATAAGAATACCTTGATTTAAATTCCCGTGTGGTTTGCAGGAGCAGGCGCTCACAGAATGCTTTTCCCAGGCTGTGTGCCAGAACACACAAGCCATATAGAAATTTTGCTCACTTGTGGTCACAAACAAACAAAAAAACCCACTGCAATGTGTGCTTCCCGACGCATTTAACTGCGTATTAATTCATTTGATGCAATGCCAAAAAGTGTTCTCTTTCTCACCTGTCATGTAAGACCAGTGCGTGGTGTAATTAAAAATAAACAGAACAGGAACAGGTGGTTCTTCTCTTTTTCTCTTTCTTTTTTCTTTTTTTTTCCCTTTGGCTTACATTCATATGTTTAGTTTCCAATATTTTTTTCTGTTTCAATAAGCCCAGTAGTTTTAATAAGATTTTAAAGTCTGGTATCGACAGGAAAAACATCAGAAAGATGTAGTGAGTCCATTTTCATGAGCTAGCCACCCATGACAAAATCACATGTATGATACCACGTCTGAGGATGACGTCCCCACGTAAATATCTACCACATGACCGTACTGGGCCCAATACAGTCTGTATTGCTTTTACACGTACTGAGACTAAGCAAAAGCCCTACTGTGGTTAAGGTTTCCTGGCAGTCTTTCCGGACGTCAGTATTTTAGCTTTCTACGAGCTGAAAATCTCACAGTCTAAACACCAAGTCATTACCTGGCTCCTTCGGATTTTCCCAGAGCTTGTATTTCATAGCCCCTAGGAACTGGGAGTCTTCATATCATGATAGCATATATATTTTTGAAACAATCTATCCCTTTTGATCTTAGCTATACTTTTGAACTTCCTACTCCTAAAAGAGAGTTTTCACATCCTGAAGTTGCTATGAAATCTTTTAATGAATAAACTGCACCGAGGTGGGTTTTTTTTTTTTTTAGTCTTTTAAATAACAGTTATAAGTCAAAGTTAATAATTTAATATTAACCTACAAAGCTGATAGAAGAACTTTGTTACTGTTCAGGGATTTCTTGGTCTGACAAGTGCTATACTATGCTGTGTTTTATTTCTTCCCTCCCTTCTCAAGAGTTTATTGTAATTCACCAAGTGGTAAAGATAATTAAAATGTACCCCTAAGGCCTGAAGAGACAGGTTCTGAACAAACCTACAAATGGCAATGAAATCATAATTAAGCTTAATGACAGATTGTGTCAGATTGTGTAAAACTGTATCTTAAACCAGCCTGGCTTTTTCACTGAAAAGTTGGGGTTTTTTTTGTTAAATATCGTGAAATAAAGGAGAAAAAAGATATAGATCTGTTCTTCCTTCTTCTCGTTCTGATAAATCTTTTCTTAGGATGTTTTTGTTCAGCGTCTCTCTTACTTAAGGGTTAATGCTGTAGAAATACAGATAACGACACTCAAATGTAACTGGATTTTTTGACAAACTTGAAGTGCTAAGTGAAAAGCAGTTGTACTATAAAACAGTTTGAGAGTAATGTTTGTCCTTTCTGGGATGGCCACAGTGGACAAGAATTAGAGTAGTGCTCTGCTCTAAACGGAGAAGGTAGTCCCTGAAATCCCCTGGGAAATCCACATATGTATAACTGCCTTCAAAAATTGAGTTAATAACGCTTCTCTAGTTGGTCCACAATAATCTCACATTACAATAAATCAGGTGTTTTCTATTCTAATTCTTTTCTATACATATAATTTCTTTGCCTAAAATATTCTTGAAGGAATACGTCTCCTTGTGTAATGGATGTATAACAATTCCTGCAGTTTTAATGTAATGAAATAATTACTCATTCTGTGGAATCACTGTTTTTTTAGTCACTGGAGATTCAGATTCTGCAAAGAAGATGCTTTCCAAGAAAAAAATAGGGAAAGCATGGTTATAGAAGAGATTGCTGGTAAAAACATCACTATGTGCATTTGACAGAGGTAAGTAGGTTTTGACAGCACTACCTGATTCACCACTAAAGGAAATTTAAATAAACTTCCCCTAGGTTCAGATGTCACTCACTGAAAGGACACATTCATAAACAGAGACTTATTACGCTGTTCTAGCTTGTGGTCTGTTTTTAGGATGTGTCAAAACCACAATTTGGAAGAGAAATATTATTATGAGAGAGTCCTTCACCAAGAAAACAAGATATTGCTTGTCAAAACTCTTGTTATATCTTAAAAAAAGAACTTAAAATTTTTAAACAGAGAGTGAAAAACATATGTATAAAGTTCTCCTGTAATTTTGAAATCACAATCTCAGGAAAAGAATCTATGAAAAGAAAAATGAAACAATAACCTTAAGACATTCACTGTTTAGGTGTTCTGGTTCTTGAATTATTCAGTTTACAACACATATGATTCGTAGAAATTGATGCTACATTGCTAAATTAGACCATAAATGTGGTAAGGTAGATATATTAAATCATAATAAACTCTCAGACAGAAGTGCTGAAATTTATTAGGTTAGTAAAATAACCAGATGGATTTACAGATTTTCACTGTAATAGATTTCCATCCACTGTTATTGTGGGTATTTTCTAGCCTAGGTTAAATTACATGTCCGTTCTAACTCCTTTTTAACCACATTCTTCAACCTTATTTTACTCTTCTTTCTGGATCACATTTTTATATGTTTTTATATTAATTGTGGTTTCATAAGCATCCATGATATTTGAAATAAAACAATTTCATGTAAATTTAGCATACATTCTTCCACTTTTTCTAAAGGACATGTGTAAGTAAACAGCTTAAAAGAAGTAGCTGCAACCATTTTTGAATGTGTATCAAGCATGGCTTACTTTATACAACTGTGGTGTCTGAGCCATTTGGAGGATTAAGATACAAAGAGCGTCAAGACAAAAAAATACAGTTTTCTTTTTGCTGTGTTCCGTGGGTAATGAGCTGCTTTCTTCTTCAGAAGTAATGTCTTCTCTGAAATGCAACAGGCTTGCAAACAGCATCAACCGTAGTGACAAAGTATATGGCTAAACAAAAAGCAAAATACTATAGTCACACCGCCAGGCAAAAGCAAGAACCATCAATGCGATTTTTATTAACTAACTTTACAATAATGCTCTACAGTAGAGTGCATGGGTTCTCATAAGAGCCATAAAAGCTTGTCTGCACAATATAAATTCACAGGTACATCTGTAACTTAACCGTAACTGTAAATCTAGCTGCACCCCGCCATCAGCTATAACTTCCTGCCAGCTGTTCCCTCTCACAGAATACAGTTTTATTTTCCAAGAAAAAGCGAGCCTTCTTTATTTCTACAACCGCTCCCTTTTCTCCATCCTTAGCAGCTGCCCTGAACACAAGCTAGTAGAATGCAAGGTGGTAGTACGCAAAGGAGTTGCAGTGGGATGGGTAGGAGCACCAGCGAGGAACATGTTCCTTCCTAGCAGCACCTACAGTCATGGACCAAAGAGCCTGGGCTGTGCTCCGAGTCCAAATCTGTCCCAAGGGGACACACACCTTTTTCTGGGTCCATTGCTGTCATCGTACTTTCCTTCCACAGCAGTGAAGCTACTCACCCCCATGCACAGCAAACTATGAAAAGAACTTTTAAGAGAACTAAAACATCAGCAAACTTATTTTAGTCACAGAATTTATTTTGGCCTACGCACTATATCCAAATTTCATTTTATTCATTGGTACAGCGGAATTTGAGGTGGAAGATTCACTGCAAGAAGTCCTTCAGAAGCCAGAGCTTTGGATTTGGAAACCAAAGAACATTCATGAATTTGAAGAAGGTGAAGATGTAGAAAGAAAACTGCAGGACATAATATGCCAAAAAAAAAAATACTCTGAGTGAATTAAAATTAATTCAGCTAATGGCATCATCAGCCTAGCATGTAAAGAACAAAAAAAACGTGGCTCCAGTCATGCCAACCAAATAGTCGTAAGAGCTCCTAGACCTAATTTCTGTACTAATCTGAAACCAATCTGAAGTTGGTGTTAAATGCTGTCACTGGTAGAATGGGACCCAGTTAACTGAAGTTTTCTTTTGATGTGATGCTCTGAGAAAATGCAAAGTGTTATATATTATACATTAAACATGCACGGAAAAAAGGTGTGAGGCAATGGTTAGAAGTCAGAGCAAGGAATATTCCAGTTAGGAAAGGGAAAAAAATCTGCAAAATGACAAGGATTCCTCAAGCGCTGGGACTGGTTTCCCCAGGAAGAATTTCTTTCTTGCGCAATCTCCATTTTGGAAACTCAATATTTAACTGGACAATGCCTTGAGCAACCGGAGCAGCTTTCACGTTGGCCCAGCTTTGCAGATCGGGCAGGACCAGATGACCTCCAATGGGTGCTTTAAGACTAAATAGTTTTTCAAGATTCCTTGAAAATATGCTGGACTACTGCTCACATATTTAAAACTAAGGTCACTCTTGCCTCTATATGCAGTTCCTAGAATTCTTATGAAAACTATTGACATATATTGGGTCCAGCATGAATTGCCGAAGAAGGTAATGTAGATAATTAAAAGGTATGTTTTTCGGTTTAAACTGCATCCACAGCCGCTTGCAATTTGATTATTATAGATGAGTTTTATGGCTCATACCAAAGCTGTTGCATTCATAGCACTGCCTTGCAATATCAATAAATAAAAAGAAAATACTATATATTCTCAAGTGGATGTACTTCGGTGCTTCAAGGTAAAATTAATGAGAAATATATGCATTTCTTTTGTTATGAATAACTTAATCAGCATATCAAATCACTTTAAAACTTATTTATGTGTCAGGAACAAAATTGCTTTCCATCTCCTGTTGACTGCAACCTTAATTGGGACTGGAGATGGAGTAGAAATATTTTATTAAATAGCCTATCATATAGAAAATTACAGTTTAGCATTGTATTTGATGTGTAAAGCCCTGGTTGATGTGTCTTGTTTAAGCACTAGTGAATTATAAACACATTGAAGACTGCAGCTGGCATTACTTCTTCATTTAAAGAACCACTGATGTAAATATTTTGTTCTCAGCTTGTTTTTTCTGTATTCTGTTGGCACTTGCTGAGCCAGTGCCAATCACAAGTTTTAGAAGGCAACGCTGCTCCATACTTCCCCGGAAAAAAAAAAATCTTCATATTTTAGTTCTTAATTTAATAAATGAGCCACTACACTTTCTCGCTGGCTTGGTTACTTCTGTGTGCATTTCGCCCCTTCGCTGCATGCTTAGTGTGATGGATACCAAAGGAAAACCCCTGCAGACCGAAATGGTGTGTTTATACACAGAGCAGTTAAACCACAATCCATCTCCTTTATATCCTTATTTTTATTATGTCCAGGAGAAATAAAAGCCATGAGAGGGAGGAAATACTGTAAGTGCTTTTGTTCCCTACAGCCTGAGGGAGCGGGGGAGTCGTGGGCACCCCGGACTGCGAGCAGGCCAGGCTCGCGTTGCTCAAGGGAGATATCCTACGACAAGGAATCGAGAATCTTGCTCTCCCCACGTAAAATAAGGTAAGTATCCGCAAAACAAATTACTTCCATGCCTGATTTCTCTTCATTTTGCCCACTTGTACCGCAGTGTAGAGACGTCAGGCAGTTGTGACTTTGCTTTGAAGTCTTAGCTGTTTTGGATATTTAAGATGAACGCTTGTCTTGTTTATTTCGGAAATCAGACTTATAGTTGCTGCTTCTTTGAAATGTGACTTTGCAGGTTGCTACCAGACTCTTTTCTTAGAGGCAGTGGCTTTTTACTCCAGGATTACTGAGCCACCTGGAGCTGGAGCCCTGGCTGGAGGCTGCTGCCAGCACGGCCCAGGGCAGGAGAGCAGCGCACAAGAGCACAAGGCTGTGTCCACCCTAACCCTAACCCTCGTCTTGGGGCCAGGATGCTGTGGAAAACGGCAGTTTTCAGGACAGAGGTTTTGCTTATGAGACGTCAGTCTAGTTGGCCTGTGTACAGCCCCAGGGTTATCCTTCATCAGCATGTATGCAGCATGCTCAGCCTGTCCTGGCAGGAGAAAACTTCTTGGGGTTGGAGTTCAGCAGGAATTTTGTTCGTTAAGAAATTTTTTTTTTTCTCCAATGTTCCTCAAGGACCAAAGGATTCATTTATAGGAGCGTATTCTCCATGGTTAGTATGAAAACTTCTTTTTAATCCCCACATTGAAATGCAAATTCTTTATACAGAAAATGAATCCGTGGGAGGTTCGACTGGTAAAAGAAACGGTCCCAGATGACCCATGAGACACGACACTTACATCTAGTGTGATTTAAGGAGATTTTGGGGATTGTATTCTGAAACCTGAGATCTTTAGAAAGGAGTTTTTGTATTCGTCTGCTCTTGCAGTACCTGATCTTGCTGTCCCTGTTTCTTCTCCGGTTTAGTAGAGGTTTCCCCCTCCAGAATTGATCACACTCTACTAGTGGCTTATTGTTTTGCCTTTTACTTGTGTGTCTAGACTCCATCTTGAATAGCTTGAATTCATCCTGTCCAAACCCACTGTCGTGGGGCAAATGACCTCTGAAGGCAGGTGGGGCTGTGTCCCCCTCCCACCGTCCATTGGGAGTGTGCGACCACGTGCTTTTACCAAAAGCAGCTCCTCAAAGATTTGCTTCTTCAGCCAACGGAGGAGTTGCTCCTGACTGCATTAGCTTTAGCTGTTTGCAGAGGAGAAGCAGGGGAAAACAAGCACAGACATCTCACAGCCTCAACTGCAAAACACCGTACCTGTCACGCCTGACCAGGACGCGAAGACGCTGAATCCCAGAAGTCCCAAATCTTTCCTATCGCCTGTGGAGGGGGCTAGTGCCCTAGCAGCAAAATTAGGTGTGCCAGCACCCTCTATTAGCTACCTCACTCAAGAACTGTCTCTTTCCCCTACCTTGAGTACAGAAACTACCCGCGTCCCCCTTCTGGGAGCTTCTCTTCTGCCTTTTCTTTTTTTCCTGCCCTCCAGTCCTTCACTGGAAGAGAAATTGCTAAGCAAACACTTCTGCTGCTCTTCTGCCTAATCATTTCCAGCTTTTCTAAGCAAATATCAAAGAAATACTGCTAACACATTCTTTAATATACTTTCTCCAGTCCCAAGCAGCCATCTCAGCAAAGCCCCAAGTCATTTTTGTTTTGCTTCAAAGCAGGACTTCCAGTGATTTGCTTCTGATTCGTATCAAGCCCTGACGAGAAGCCTCCCTGACAATATTAGCTCTTTTGTTAGTCTCTACTGGCACCTTCCCTCCTCCTAATCAGGTCACTTGGGACAAACATGGTTCTTTATGGGCTGGTTGGCTCAGGTAGTAAATAAATGCACATCTGATGTAAATTGTGAAACCAATTAAAACTGTAGTGATTTACGGCACTCAGGTTTCCAGTGCAGTGAACCCAAGCGTAAGTCTGGATGATGATTTCCAAACGCAGTAAAAGTCTCTGCTAGAGAAAAGTGTTTGCCAAAGAACAGTGGTGTTGATGGCAGAGGGAGGTCACGCTTCACCACCTCTCCACCACTGTGATTAACTTGTCATAAAACCTGTCTCCGGCCTTTCGCTTATTGACTGTTTGCATTATCTCAATTAAAGCTAAGCTTTCTGGGTCAGGAGGATGGGCCCTAATTCCAAACTTATAAATGTCACCAGAGCAGCAGGTGCAGTACAATATGGAAAGTACCAACAGCGGTAGAGAAATGACAGAGAGAAACATTCCCTCTCCAAGGGTATTCGTCCTTTGATCCTGTGTCCCCAAACACTCATCGGTTGCCACTCTTTTATATATTTACCATCACACAGTGAAAATCCAGCTGAGGTTGCTGTGCTCTTTTTAATATTAGCTTTTTTCGCACAGCTTTCAGGGTAGGATCCGCAAGGTTCAGACACGTACACAGCGTGCCTTGCAGGTCTGATGCTGGCTCACGTCTGGCATCCCAGGCAATTTTGCTTAAATCAACCGAGCATCCTGTGGACACAATTTTCACACCCAACCTAGCAAAAGCTGGCACGTAGGTGAGAGAGTATCAGTCATAGCGTGCACAGTGCCAGGCTAAGCACAGCCAGATAGAAACAGAAAACATAAATGATGCTAAAATAAAGACAGAAACAGTGACTTTAACATTTTTGGGATGATTCCGAGGCAATCATGTCTCTGCAGGCAGCTCCTCCTGCTGGTATTTCACTTCTGCATGCAGACGTTCTCACTGGGGCAAAAACCACTCCATCATGTCACGGGCACAGCTCTTCCTCAGGAAGAGCATGCAGAAAATTATTTATACTCATGCACAGGGCGAGATTGTGTCAAGAGAACAATATCTGTTTCCTCGGAAAAATGTCTCAGTCCATGTTGGTACTGTCAGAGATGCTGCGTGAGGAACATGGTTCATATGCTTATCAATAACAGGTGTTACAGCCATGCTTTTGGAGTCTAATCCCACATCCAGTAAAATCCATGAGGGTTTCAGTGGACGTAAATCAAGAAAAATAAGCTGAGAGCGTGTGTGTGTATACATATATAAATATAAAAAAAATAGTTGTTTCGGAGGGTTAAACTAACAATGCAAATCTTTTATGCTGATGAGTTTATGTACCCAAGCATGCACATAAACAGACATAAAGCCACATGCAACAACTCCTTGGTTAAACATCATATTTTTATTTTAAGTCTGTTAAATGCTTTTTGTTCATTAATAAGACATAAGAACACAAAAGTTAGATAAATATTTATATCCTTCTATTCCACCCTAATAAATCGCCTTGTTTTTTAGTCAGTCATCCCTTTGATGACCCCATTGACTTCTTAAACACACAAATATGCTGTAGGAACACCTGGGATTTGGACAACACATTGCCTCAGATGGTTTTTTTATCACCACTGTCACCTATGAAAGAGTAAAAAGAAAAAAAAAAAGAGATAAACTGATAGTGAGGACAATGTGACATCACTTTATCATGTTTATAGACTTTGTCTCTGATGGATTCCCACAGTCTCCACTGTGATTATAGTAATTGATATTGGGTGTACACTGCAGGATAAACAACAGGGACTCATAAAAAGTAACCTGACCATGAAGCACAATTCTGTTACCTTTTCTCTTTTTCCTGCTTTGCAGTTTCCACTCTCAAGGAGAAAAATTTGCAGTAGTGATATATAAACTTTAATACTTTAAGGCCTAAGCAACTGCTCAAGACTCTGCAAAACAATTCTGAAAAGCAGAAAGAATAGCACTGATCACAGAAATCTGTTGTCTGTGGTATCTTTCTGCTGCTCAGTCCCCAACTGTCCATTTACACAGAGGATGAATTGCCATCTGTTATTCCTGTCCTTTTGACATCAGTGAAATACAAAGCAGGCTAGACCATATATTCAGACTTCCAACAGCAACTTGTCAGAGAACTTGCAATTACATATTTGCATGACATGCTGCTTAACATTACAGAGGTGCACGTGGACACATGACACACGGAGAAAGCCCTCATTTTGTGTTGCACTGCACAGAGCTGGGACGTGGCCACAAGCACCCTCTGATGCTGCCGTCCTTTTTTTGGCTGGTACAGCTGCCTGGGTGGTGATCACCGGTGATGGGCAGCCAAGAGCAGTCACCTCCTGCACCCGACCACCCCCTCAACAGCAGCATGATTGGTTAAGCTTTGATAAGTGATAATGGAGAAGGAAGGGAAAACAGAATTGGGTACTTATATTGAACATGGTGAACAAGAGACTTTAGTTTGACATGTAGAGTGGTTCCCTTCAACGCAAAATCACCAAGAAATATCAGAAAGGCCTTTCTAAATGGCTTTTTTCCCCTATTTGCAGGTACTTGCACCAGTCAAAAGCCCATCTTTGTCAAGGAAAAGACTTCTGCTTTCATCTGTTGCCTTTAGAAATAACTTGCTCTAGTATGAATAAATGATGTGTTTTCCAGGAGTTGAAACATTTTGTGGTCCGTTTAGCACACAGAGAACAGTGCTCTGCTGTGGGATACGTGCTGACGAGACACTCAGTTATCTGACCCATCCTTAAATGGAGGACCTTCATTATGCATCGTATCAACAGCTCTGTGCAAAAGCAAGACCTTTACACTAGATATAAGGATGATTAAGTCATCTTCAGGAACTGTAATAGATAAAAGTGATGTACCGATGTTTAGGGTCTGAGCATCTTTTAGAGAGAAAAATAATAGGTGTGATATTGGGGAAAGGTCAAGAAGCAGTTGAGGTTGAAGATTTAATGAAAACCCATTCACGTTCCACTGAAGGCTATAAGCTGTATTATTTTCTGGAACTCAAAAGTAATACCAGTCAGTTGGCCTTTTGCAATTCAGGGGTTATAAAGTACTATATAAACCAGCTGAGACCTCCTTTCAAATGTCATACTGAAATCCGCATGTGATCAGCATGGTAGGAGTAAAATTAAGAGTACAGTAGGTGAAATTAGATGCTTTGTCTTGTTAACAGCTGTTTGCATAATGGTCTGCTGATTTAAAGGCATCTGTTCTTCGGCAGCCCATCATCTACCACCAATAGCCGCTATAGTAGAAATCAAGCCTCCTTTGTATACACAGTTTGTGTGTCCCTCATTTTTGTTGCTTATTTCAGCGTTGCTATCTGATGTACTAGAGAAAACACATTGAAATTCTGATCACATACCCTGGAACAACATGAAGCAACAACCATTTTTCACTTTCCGATCAGTGGAGTCTAATGTGTCTTTGCATCTAAATAAACTATTTGCATGATAAGCAGACATCTGTATGAAATTGTTAGCATCCAGTTAGCTAATATCCTTCTTCTGTGCTATTTCAAATGCTGAATCTTCTGTTTCATTTTAGAAACACCAAGCTGGTTCAATAGATCTGTTAAAAATGGATTTTTATGAATATTCACCTTATTTGGACAAACAAAGGAAAAAAACAAACCCTGAATGGAAAAGTGCTTAGTTCGTATTTAAAAGATTATGTAAATGCTCTCAGTTCATAGTACATATTTTTATCTGACTTTCAATTCCCTTCTCATTGCTGTATATCTTAGAATTGTTAAACAGTTTATTGCTACGTTTTTGTTTGATCATGTTCTGCTAGCTGACAGCTCCTGGTTAATTTATTTGGCTTCAGCGAGCGTTAGGGTCCCAGCTCACCAGCTGTGTGTCCTGAGCCCTTCAGGTCTTATTCTGGTGAGTAGAAATGACCTGGACAAAGACTTGAATTAACAGGGAGCTGAAAAGAGCTCCAGCCATTGACTTGTATTTAATCCTTAGAGGAAATGTGTTCCTCTCCAGCATGTCTGCATTTCAAATCTTTGCCTTCAAAACTTTAATTAACCTTGATAGGAGCTTAATGGCTGAATCTCTACATGCTGAGATTAGAGGGTAACAACAGGCAGTTGCTCCAGTTTTCTGGGGAGAGCAAACACCGTAGCTTTCACTTGAAATGCAGCCCTTGAAATCAGTGACAGCACACGCTGCAGACTGCGTATGCTGCAGACCCAATTTTCCATAATTTCATCTCTGAGATAACTGACATAAAAGTCAGGACATATCACAGAGAAAAAAAAAGTACAATAGCCATTATCAACAATGAAAGTGCTTTTCTGCTTGTTATTCAGAAGGAGACATACTAAAATGAATAAACATATTTTCCCACTGGGGACATGGTAAAAAAATAACAAAAGTGAGGTACAGAGGCGTCTTTTTTTTTTTTTTTTCCCATCAACTGCGTTATTGCTGAAGTGTCATTTAGCTCCAGGACTTTCCCCACTGACATTTGAAAAGCTGCCTTTCAGTGGGCAAGTGTTGGGTAGGCAAGAGGAAGGCAGCGACGTATCCCCCCGCTGGGAATTTCCAACCTCCGAGGCAGTGCACAGGCACCCAATTTTGAAAAGGGGAATTCACTAAAACCAGCGTGCGCATCATTTTCTACCTTGTTTGAAGCAGTTTGCAATTGATTCTCTAACAGGTTTACACTATATATCAAATTTTTGCGTTTCCTCTTTCTGATCTAATGACCTTCCTTTTTCTCCTGATTTTAACCTCACTGCTGCAGTGTGTTCTCCAATACGATTTAAATAAATTGGATATCCATGCATTACCTTTGAGATGAAGGCCAGAGTCTGACACTGACTTCTCTTCTCTAGGACGGGCTGATTCAACATGAAAAAGGGTGGCAAGAAGTCATTGTTCCACTGAAGGCTAATCTTCCTCGTGTCCCTCGCCTTGTACGCTACCCAGTTAAAATACAAAACCAATTTACTTCTTGACAAAAGCAGAGCAAATATCTGAAACATTTGATTTAAAGTTTTCCTAAGGCCAGCATCAGACATTCAGCGTCGCAGATTTTACCTCCCGCTGGACCTGTGGTTCTGTGTGCAAATGTCAGAAAGCAATTTCCTTTCATTCATAAACTGAGCGTTGTTGTATTCTACAGAAGTTAAGAGTCCAGCAGCTTATGAGAGAGGGTAATTCAATTTTCCCCTTTAGTACGTGTTCACCAGCAATGTCCATTGCCTCCCATACTCCAACACAACTTCACCAGAGAATGGTGTTTTCATATATGTAAATCCAAATTTTCTACCAAAAAAAAATCTGGACAGTGTTTTCCTGAATTTGGATGGCCTTCCTCTGATCACCAAGAAGGGCAAGCTGATGTTCAGAACCTCAGTTGGGATGTGAGACAAGATTTTTTTTTTTTAACCTATTGAACACCTCATTCTTTTTTTTCCCCCTTCCTTCAAGCTCTAGTTTCACTTCAGCTTCAAAAAGAAATAGTAATTCAAGAATGTTCTTGTTGTCCACCTTAGCACGTTTGGTGGTACCTGCTAATGATTTCTTACACGAGTATGCAAATCAAAATTTATAAAACAGTGTCTTGTGCCTCAAACGTGAAAGACTGATGTGTGGATTTATATCACAGGTAAAATCTGCTCAGTTTCTGTAGTTTAAACTAGGTCAATACTGAAGCAGTTTATTAATGACGTAATTAACCAGCAACCAGGGAACTGAACATTTGCAATCCGCGTCAGCAACACAACGCATAACCCACAACACTAGACTTTCATAAAAAGTTGATGTGCACCTGCCAGTTTCTCAGTGCCCCTCAGCACCTCATCTGAGAGGCTGTGCTGGCACACGTGCCCCAGAACCTGGGGGTTACCAGCAACCCTGGCAGCAGTGCTGGGTCCCTCGGGCTGCGGATGGGGGACGTGGCATTGCACGTGCCCGTCCCGCTGCCAACGGCCCCCTGACCCACACCCACACCTCTCCTTTGTGTCAAACTCAGCAAACTGCAATCCCCTCATGCCCATTTAACCTGGTTGACATTCATCTTCCTCTTTGTAAAGGATGACTTTTGGGCAAATGCTTTCCCAGACAGTAGGCTGTCCTGTTCACGGTCCTCTCTTAGCTGCAGCTGGGACCCAGGAGATTTTGCTAAGGGGGGGCTGCGTGAGAACTCCCACAGATTTACCAGGTTAGTTTATTTTATAGTTTATTTTTTATAACACAGTTTATTTTTTAGGCTAGTTTTACAATTTTCTTTAAATAAAGTTTGAATTAAAACATCCTTCAGCTCCTGAGCAATGCTCTGTAAAGACTGTAGGCCAGACTCTAATAGGGGAAGACTGAATCTACTTGACCGAAAAAATTCATGAATAATTCCACGAGCTGTTCTCCAGAGGAAGAGTACATGAGCAAAATGCACTGGACAGCGCTGCAGAGCAGAGTACGATACATAGAGTGAAGTGCCACATCTTCTGCAGTTAGGGGGTCTTCCAGAACAGTTGTGCCTGGAGAGCCTCCAGCCAGTGACATGACAATTTAACACCAACCACCTACTGCAAAGGACAGCTCTACCTATTTCCTGGTTTTAAGTATTCTCTGCTGTACCGAAACCTGATAAAAGTTTATGCCCCGGATCAGGCACCAAACCAAATAGTCTGTGTGGGGGGTTCCTTTCTTCTCTTTCCTTGTATTTCAAGGAAAGGGTCTACCTGGATCTGCATAAATGTGCTTTCAAGGCATGTCTGTACGACCTTGTTCTGGTCACATCCGAGTATTTTGTCCATTCACATGGTATATTCTTTGAAAAAGAGAGACACTTCTCTCCTCCTTTCCTTTCCTTCCTATTTTCAGTTCGCACTCACTCAGTGAGACAGAATAAGGAGGTGGACCATAAGTCTTTATGTCACGTATCTCTGGGCAGTGCTGGAGGCCCTACAGATGAAATGTCATTTTGGGTTTTGTGCATTCATGGGAAAAGCCAAGGGGTACCCATATGATAAACAGTTTAGATTTACACCAAATCTACATGTGAGTTTCCATCCCGTGGGCAGAGGGAACAGCGCATGGCAGGCAGTGGAAATTGTTAGACAGCCACTAGGGGAAAAGAAATCTCCTCATTGCTTTCATAAACATATTGTGAATATCCTTTTGCCTCAATTCTCTTTTACGCCTCCTCCAAATACATAGTTTTTTCCCCAATATCGTCTATATTCATTTTCTGCCTCTTCTCAAGCTCCTTTCTACTTCTTCCTCTTTTTCTATTCTCTCTCCTCCCTGGCCCAAAATTTTAGTCTCACCCTATCTGCCTTTGAAGTCAGCAGCTCACAGCTCTCAACTCCTTAGCCTAGCTCAGCCTAACTGACTTTTTAAAAGTGCCCAGAAATAAAAGTCTGAGAATCATAAGAGGTCATAAAATAGACTGTTTCAAACCTTTGCCTGACTCTAGTAACACATGGCATCTTTGAAGTCCTGTAAATAATCCATCTCGCCCCTTCTCTTTCTAGAATGAACATACATGGCAAATATCCAGTTACTTTCAGGTCTTTAGAAACCTGCTCTCTCCTCTCCCTCTTTTTTCAGTGAAGTAGCAGTTTCCCAGGCAAAATCTTCAAAACAAGTCAGCATCTCTGTGCACCAAGAGGAGTGCTGATGCGTCCCTGCTGCGGAGCTCTGCTCTGCCCCTGGAACCCGCACACTTCTTGGGTCCCCGGGGCCATAATCATCCCCTCACACTGATCATTTATGGCTTTCCAACAGGATCAAAAAATTCCGTTTTGGGTAGAAATTAAACAAGCATAAAGCACTGGCATTGTCAGAAATGCGAAACAGGGAAAAATCTGTGACTTTAACAGCGGGAAAGACTCAACTTGCCTGCATCTCTGAGCAGTGATGTGAGATGCTTTGTTTTCCTCTGAAGTCTTCCCCCTCCACCGCTGTCTCGGGCAAACCCCTGAATGCGGCATTACTTACGTGCCTGGGGGAACCTCACCTCTGGCAAATGATCCAGCGTTCACATAGCTTGACCGCCTCTGCAGCGAGAAATACTGCACGGTACGTACGCTCTTTAAATGCTGGATTAGGTTTAGACTGTTAATGTAACTAAAAAAGTTATTTCAGTGCAAATTTGGCGGGCATTACAGTTAATAAGCAAAGGGACATTTTTCATTTCTATGTTCTGGAAGAAGCACACACAGCTTTAGTGATATTTACCTTTTATGTTAAGGCTGAAGATTAGCCCACGGAGCATGATGATCCCTGCTAGTACCTTCAAAATACCAGTACGGTAAACTGGTACGGCCCAGCCCAGGTCAGCTATTGAAAATAAATGTTTAAAACATACCTGGCATGATATAATTAGTTTGCATACTTAAATAGTCAAATAGAACTGTAGTGTAGTATAAATATGCAGGAAATTGTCTCATTCACAAATCAAACTCTTGCTAAAAACCACGACTTTCCTCCTCTCAAAGCAGACGCATAAAAATTTCTGAGCAAGAAGCTTCTTACGTTTTTCTGTAGGAACTTCTTTCTTGCCCCAGTTGTAAGTGACGCACTTACAAGTGTTGAATGTTCATTACAGAGCATAACGTGATTAAAATTAGAGCTTCTGGTTTATCAGAAGCAAAGAAAATAAACCCCAAGTTTCCAAAAATGAATTAATATTTAATTAATCTGTTTTAAACTGGAATTTAAGCTGAACTACATGCAACTATTTTGAAAAGAAACAGTGTCTATGCAGATTTACATCCAGAGAAGCCTCATGGCTGCATATGTTGCATGAGCACACTGTTCTATCATTAGGTCTTCGTGTATCTCCTTGCTGTCCACATAACATTTTGAAAGCACTCCATATGTTTTCCAATCTGTTTTTAAGACTTTCCACTGAGATATCATTCTAAATGAAAACACTAAAAAACTACTTATTACTAAGTTCGTTCCGTGAGGTTTTTACACCCTAACAAACATAGCGCACTTTTCGTATTAACTTTGCAGTCCGAAATCAGTTTGTAATTTGCTGTATATAATCAGTGTTTGACTGCAGAAGAACTTTGTACGACATTTCCTGCAATGTATATAAAGTTCTGCTAATTCCCATCTACATAAAGATAGAACTGTCAAAACCAATTTCTGCCTTGCACCAGGGTAAGATACAAATTACGCTGAAATCAGTGCTGAGGGATAGGAACATGATTATAATGAAACTAAAGTGTTTTGCTACACGTGGAGAACGTGAGAAATATCGGTGATGTTTTTACAGGAAAAGCAGATGACTTGACACAGGTGGTCTGTTTGTATTAATGGCATTCCAGAGATTCATGTCCTAGTAAGGAACTAGGACATTTAATGCAGGTTACTAGAGATTTCTGGATTGATTTCTAGGACAAATTAACTGTCAAAGGTTGTTTATATTTGTTGTCTCAGATTATTTGGAGAGAGTACACCGAGGAAAAAAAAAAAATCAGACAAGCAATGACCTTTAGGTTTGCAGAGCATTCTGAGTTTGAAACAGAAATGTTCAGACCCAATTAACTGTGATGAGAGACCTGCCAGGGGGTACTGAGAGGTGGGGGGCACCCGGGAGTGAGAGCGGGGCCGGACTGCCAGGAGGTACCTGCACCTAACAGCTGCTGATGCTGGCTGGCTGGATTCAGATGCCATCACATAGAATCATAGAATGCTTTGGGTTGGAAGGGACCTTTAGAGGTCATCTAGTCCAACCCCCCTGCAGTGAGCAGGGACATCACGTCTTACATTAAAAAATGATGTTCTGCAAGCTTGAAAACAGATGTTGGCTGCTGAAAGTGTAACTCCAACCGGAATCCCCCTCCCTTTAGCTGGAGGATTCCCCTTACAAAAAATGAGCTTTGTGCAAGGCTTCAAGAGTTTCACCACAGCTCCCCCCTGCCTCACGTTCATCTTTTCCTATGAAAAGAAACTGGTTTTCAGCACTCGTCACCTCACTTCCACACAGTCCCTTCCACCACCCCGTCTGAAGGCACTTTCCAGCTTCTTAACACTTCTCGTGGGTCCCGAGTACGCAGCACAGCTAAGAAAGGGGGAACAGTTCACACAGCAATGGTTTGGTTTTTGATTGCCACCCCACAGTGAGCCCTACACTATACACAGACCTCTCCCTATATAGCTGATCCCTTCATACTGATTTGTGAGTCTGTATCATGTGCTCACCAAAGGCTGGGCTGCCTTGGGGAACAAAGCCCTCTGAAAACCCTTTCTTCTATTCTTCATTTAGCAGAGGCCTTCCAGTTTAATGTGTCTTTCACAACATTTTCGGGTCTGTTACAGTGCTCTGCAAGTCACATGGAAGACATAATAATCCTGGGTCACGTAGAGCTCATCAGGCCCAGAGCTGCTAGTACACTGCTTGGCTTTGCACAGAGGCTGCACAGACCATCTGAGTTCCTGGCTCACTCCACCTCTCTCCTCTCACTCGAATCCAACTACACAAAGGTTGGATGTGAGCTTACCTCAGGTGTTTGTGAAGGCATGCAGAATATATTTGGGATTGCTCTGAGGAATAATTTTATTCCATGAAGTTACTTCTGATCATGGTCAATCATATACAAATTGGTCCATTGTGTTTTGGGTGAGTTTTTCCTCACCTGTGGTATTTTCTGCTTCTCTGAATCATTTTCAGCTGCATAATTCTCACCCACTTGCATGCATGGGGATACAACTTACTCTAACGGATATCGTCCATTAGTTTAGCTATATGAACCTTAAGTTAAAATACCAGTCCTGACTTACCAGCATCTTTACTTTGTATGCTACTCAGCAGCAACAGCAGGTAGGTTATTTATTTCAGATTCTCATTGAAACAGCTGCAGCCATTTCAGCAGAAATCTCTATTGAATAAGACCTGAAGCTGGATCATTTACTCAGGTTAGACTACTTGTTCTGCACCATTGTTCGTCAGATCAAAAGACCTGTCCTGTTTTGAAGGAAGAGTGAACAATACTGAATTTTACAGTCAAACTGTGTGTTGCTTTTTAAAACATGCAAGTTAAAAGGAAATAGTTCCGTAACAAAAAAAAATTTTGATCACCTTTACCAAAGCCTTCATAATACTATGAAAGTAGTTTAGATGTCTTAAAATGAGGGTTCAACCAAAATAACCTAATGCTACTTGTCTTCACTTTTTCCCTTTTGTTAGGTTGCAAAATCATTTTCACTAAGCACATTTTGCAAATTAAAGTTCTTCCAGAAGGTGATAAGGGGCAGAGCTCTGCTAATAATTTTAATATGGCATAAACCTTCATGTAACTGGATGAAGAATTTGCAGAATATAAAAATGTACAGAGCATTAAAAAGAAAGCAGCTATGAAATGCAGACAATAGCCATGCATGCAGCCCGTAAAGTTTGCACAGTGGTTTTCATACAACTCAAACTCCCCTTTTACACTCCCCTGTGTTCCTAAACACAGCATTTGAACCAAAAATAGCTCTTGTTCAACACCGGTTCACTCCATTTCAAAATAAGAAATGTTATTTCACGTCTCTTTAAAGCCCTAAAGCAGGCTATTATAATGCTGATGACATGCCAAATTTGATAGGATTGAACCTACTCATAAACTAATTTCATTGGCTGGCAAAGATAAGTCTAGGACTTAAACATGCTTCTTTTTTAATCACCACAAATATTGCTTAATCATAGATGCAAATCTTAAAAACATAACCTACATCCAGCTGACGATATTCACAGCTTCACTCTCTCATTAAACAGAAAGATTTACTTCACTGGATGGAGGAAAGATCCTTGGCATCCCGGAGAATTTTCAAAAGTCTGATTTAAGTTTCGCCATTTACGTTTTTGTCCTCTGTTACTTTCTGAAGAACATAGCAAGCCTCTTACTGCAGGAGCCAACTGATGTGTCTCATTAGGTACATCTACCTCAGCATTTTAGTTCGCATCAAGACCATACTGGTCATGTGAATCTCCGAATCACCTGTCCTCACGCTGTGTAGTTTACATAGCAGTGTCGTCTCCAAACACAACAGCCAGATTCATTTTGGATTAAACTAAATCATGGTATTTCTCCAAAGGAGGCACCTACTGTCCCCCAACTGCTGATCAGGTAAAGATAATCCAAAATATGGTCCCTGAAATCCATCGAGGGTGGGTGAAGTCATGCCAGCGTTGGCACAGTAATCTGTACTCTTGCCTTTGACAGGTGCTGGTACCACAGCTTCAGAGGGCGTGGAAGGAATTTCACACTGGACCCCAGGAATGATCCACCCAAAGTCTCTTATTGTAGATATGGACCAATGATGACTTCCACACCTAAGTGCACTGTACCCGTTAATGGACAGTGCAGGGAGAGGAGAGGGTGCCAGTGCGTGCGTTTTTCCAGCATTAGTATACCCCACAATTTCGGGTGAAATCAGTAAAATTTTTGCATGGAAAAAGAAGGAGGAATAGTTGTTCCAAGTTTTACCTACTCTCTAATTCAAGAAAAGTGCCCATAGGAGCTCATGGTTACAGAGGATAAGCAATGAGTTGTATGTTTCCTAGGAAGGTACTGGAATCCATAATGCAGAAAGCGTAAGACAAGAGTTGGCTGTGGGAGGTATATTTAGACAAGTTTGAAGCAAAGAATTTACTTTATAATTTAGAACAAGATGATTAGAAAGTACAACGAAGCTTGGAAATTGGGAAGAATTTGTAAGGTAATGTAAACATTCATTATTTTCCTTTGATGATTAACTTCTTGCAAAAGCTGACTCTGACTACCAAGGCATCTGCATAAATGTGAAAAATATAGTGTTTTTTTTTTTTTCCACGAGCGCTGAGTCATTAATAGACCATAACGATTTGATAATAAGCCAGTGAAATGTAGGATAACAAAATTTCATCTTCTTCCTTTGCTCATTGATGACTATAAATTTGCTCAGACAAAAAAAAAAAATATGTAGTGAATAAAAAACTGTAATAACATGGTAGCTGACAAGTAAATGTACATCCTCTAGTTTTAAAATGCAATTTAATAAAAAGAAAAAAAAATAAATTGCTTGGAGAGACTTAATTGCCATTTGAACTACACTATTAACATTTAACATGTAATTGATTTGACAGGATAGTGTATAGGCCATTCTCTGAAATCCTTTCCTTAGGACTCTCCCATGGTTATGAATTTTGATCTGCAGACCATACTCCAGCAAACTGCTCGATGGCCATGTTTACACTACCAAGGAAAAGACTGTGTAAAAGGTGGCAGAAGGATTAGGGCCAAGATGGTATGGACAGCAGGGTGAGAGATGAGGGATTTGAACTAAAACATCTGACTTTCCGGGCCACTGAAGTAAAAACAATCCATGATGCAACTGATCCCCCGCTCTCACCTTCTTTGCTCTTGCTAGAAACGTCAAGTGGAAACAAAATATTGCCTTCGTAGTTCCAACTTAATTTCACCCTGGCAAGAAGAACCCAAAAAATTTACTTCAGGTCAAAACCAAACTGACATAAAGAAATATTCAAACAAATTATGGCAATGTTGCCAGAATATTCAAAGGTACGTAACTGTAGTGGGAGCATGCAAACAACAGACGTAGTTTTGAAATAATGCACAAATATTTCTCCCCCCATGTAAGAAATCACTTTCTACTGCAAGCTTTCAAGTTTTTCTATTTGGTTCTGGATTATCAAAAGGAAAACGTTTCTGCTTCTTATGTGTATATTCTAGACTTCCACATGCCTCCTCCTCTCTTCTCTGTATGTTCCTTTCCCTTTCCACCCTTAGAACTCAGCTCAAAAGAACAAACAAATTATTCATTATAACATCAAACCCAAGAAAGCCTGGTTGCCTCGGGGTCTGAATTTGAAAGGTGGTTGACCTTTGAGTACAAGAAGGTGCAAACTCTCATTTAACTTCTTCTTCTTTTGGGGCACTTAGAAGAATTCTGCAGAGATTTTGGGGGAAAGAGGCACATCAAGGCCTTCTGAAGAGTTTTAGACTTTCTCTCTTATATCAGCTGATTATTTTCCTAACACTTACAGAAGCTTTGAATATCTGAGCCCTTGACTCCTCCAGCAAATTTGGCTGAAAGGGGCCAACAGGACCAAAAATTTCCTCAGCAGATACATACAGAGATGAAAAAGCATACTTCACATAAATAAATACCTGGCAACTTCTTGCCTATCTTACTTAAAAAACTCTTTTTAGAAAAAGAAGAAAAATAAATGCTTTCATGTTTTTAAATGCTTTAGCTGAAAAGTAAGAACGTTGAAAAAATCCTCTAATTTCTTCACTTTCACTTTTTTTTAATCTTAAGAAATTACCAAGTAGCAAAGGTAAACTCAAAGAAAACAGCTTTGCACTACCTATCTCATAAAACAGAAGCACAAATGTCTAATGAAATGGAAACACAGACAATTTAAAATTTAAACAAATAAATTAAATATGTTTAAAGTTTAGAAGCTATCTGTGAGGTACAAATGTTTAGTGGAGTTGAACCAAGATTTATTCTGGTATTTACAAACAGATATTCTTTTGCATTCAATTAAACTGCTAAGTAAAATCAAAATACTCATAGTTATAATAGAAAATCCTCTTTTTCCCTAAGAATTTAGTTCAAATTTTCTTTGATTTCTGTTGATACTAGGCAACCAAGAGCTTAGGAAATAGTATTAACTCTTATTTCAAAGTTCAAGCAAATCTTTGATAACTGGTACCACAGGATTATCTAAAAATGTAGGAATTCCAACAGAGAAATACTATCTAAAAATCTGTTGCCCTGTTCTTTGAAGCATCTGATTGTGGTCTTTTGTCAGCAACAGTAGTTTATGATAATAAAGGATGCTGAAAAGATAATCCATAGTAGCTCTCTGTTCCTTCAAATTTCATTTCCCCCCCTGCAGTGGGTCCGGTAAATATAACCTCGAAAAAAATCAAAGGTATCTTTATAGAATTCCTTGCCCTGCCAGTGCTGCTGGCCCAGCCAGTCTGACCACGACATTAATTGTTGTGAAACATTTGATATGTGCATTGGGAAATTGTATAGAATATCTCCACAGCTGTGCATGTTCTTTCTGATAACGTGCTGTCGTCCTTTTGTTAATATTTGTACTACAGAAATACAGCTATTTTTATATCTAGAGCTCGGAGGAAATCAGGGATAAATTTAACAACGTTAATGCTTATTTCCCCATGTATAATCAGGGTGGGCTGTTATTATAATTGTCACAGATTCTCTTTAAAAACATGTCACATTCAGTCCCAAGCACTACAGACTCTGAAGTGCTGACAGGATGAAACTTCATTATGAACGTGGCATAAATCCCATGCAAACCAAGACAAGCTCAGCCCTCCTAACATGGCATTTGGGGAGAAGAACAAACCCCAGGGCCTTTAACTGCCACAAAACATAAAAGTTGTTGTATCGGAAAGGGAAGAGCACACGAATTACCGCTTAGCCGGTCCACTCTTCAACCGCGTAATTTCCTCCTCGCCGGTATGCGCGATACATGGCCATCTCCCATTCTTTCCCCGTTCCTTTGCGTAATTAACATGAAAAAGATGTTCCTTTCCATTATTTGAGAATATTCTTTGCTTCTATAAATGAGACTGTAATTAACGAGACTGCGAGAAAGGAGAAAAACAAGAAACACGAGTCCCAAATTAATGACATATCACAGATATTATGGATTAGAGCTGTTCAACCTTGCCAGCTAGAACAATAGCAGGGAGACAATGTCTGCTTTCTTCTGCTCTGCATTAAAACCATTTTAAATTAAAAGAAACAGATTGAGTGGAGAGAAAGGGTTTTTTATTCCCTCTCCAGTAACCTATGATTTTGGTTTTTTTCCCTTTTTCTGCTCAAGATGACATGAAGGATGTTTGCCTAGCAATGCAATCGGAGGTGACAGGAGAAAGCCGGCACTCAAAATTACCAGGTTTGACTTTTTAATACATTTCATTGTAACACCAGTCACAAGCTGCCTTTCACACCGCTGTCTTAACCCCCGAAAAACACATGGCTGGTTTCACAGGTACTCTCTCCTCTTCCCCAGCACGGGGCTGGTGGAAAGCAGAAGCAAGCCGGCGCCCCGTGTGTGCTGGGCATCAGCATCCCACCAGCAGAGCCATCCTTTAATTTGGAGAGATACATGCTAGGACAGCAACCAATTTAAGACAGCTCTTCCCAACTACACCAGATGATGAGCGATAAAGAGAGGAGCAGGGTGTGCCTAAAACCGCTTTGAAAAATGACAGGGGAGCTGCTTCTGATGTCCGTCTGTACTGGCAAATGACAGCGTGAATCACCTTGCGGTTCTTCTGCAGATTGAGAAACATGAAAAAAGAATAAAATAGGTTCTTCAAAGATGCAGAATGAATATGAAGAGAGACAGTGCCCGTACCTTGGCACCTGGTTTTAATGTCTCATTGAACAGTAATAATAAGTATCAGACTAGAAAACCAGGGCACCCTTTTTACCATGCAGAGACGGATACTTTTGTTTTGACATTTTTCTTCTCTTCTCTATATTCTGCCCTTGTGCAGCATGCTCCCCGAGTCTTACCTCTTTGCTGTGCAACTGACAAGGAGCCTATTACTGTGGCAGGTCAAATCTATTGCTTCCTGACCAACACATCCCAAGCGTAACCTGCTCGACATTTCGTAAGGCTTCCAACTCTCACAGCTGAAGACAGTGAAATTCCCTGGAAAAAAAAACCAAAACACACAAGCTGATTCCTCTCTCAAACCCATCACACTGTGGGCGTTTTTGGTGTTTTGGGGGGGTTTTTTGTTTGTTTTCCTTCCCCCCTTCTTTAAATACTTAAGAAAAAAGGATCGGGGGGAAAAAAAAACCCAAGCGTCCTCCTTTTTCCTTTTTATTTGGACTTCACAAGACTGCTGAAAGGCCTAATTCTGTCTATAGACATTGCGGCACGGATGCAACGAACACCACCTTGCAAAACATATTTCACAGATTGTGCTGGGGACAGCCCTTTTGTATTTTGCTTTGGTACTACCTGCAGCAAAATAAATCTCCAGTATATGACTGAGGCTCCTGCGTCCTACAGTGGGAAATAAGAAATATTGGCCACGGCTGTCCATTAGCATATCACTATATATACGCACCCATAGCACCATGCTCCCAGCCGTGGATGAGTAGCATTTTACGTGTTTTGAAGCTTGGTTCTCTTGATTTCAGCTAAGCTCTCGGAAAAAGGAGGCAGAGTAAAAGTGCACATATCACTTAAGTTTTGGTGCATTTGAGCTTTACCTTTTTGGAGGAAGAAAATATTCTAATTTTGAAGTGAATTCAAGACCTCTTACTGATAGAGGGTGCAGCCAACATGAGAGGTCCAAGCCTGCAAAACCTGAAGGCCAGGATACTTCTGATGAGTATCAGAGCACAGCATAGTGATGTTTTCACAGGTTAAAGGTTGGGTATGAATATTTCACTGTACGAGAACCTGGGAAGGGGAATAATAGTGTCAGTAAAAAATTTATGACTAGAGAAAAGCCTTCAAGTGCTCCTGTAATAGTTGTTGATTGAATTTGCAGCCTGGCAAGACCATTTTCTGTGGCGTCTGGCTGGTTGGTTCTTTTCCTCTGAGATCACGAAGATATGCTTATCACGTAAAATATTTCCAATCCCACTTTAAAAGCTGATTTTTGAGAGAGAACAATCTTAGCACTTGGCCTATAATTGCCTGTTTAAGTCTGTGTTATTACACTACTTGCACTCGCTCTACTGTACCAAGCGTGGAAGGGTTGGTGGGTGGGTGTGCGCGCATGATTTAACGAATGTATTTATGAATTAAAAATAGACTGCAAAGTATAAAAAAAATGTTTATTAACTTGTATTTATGGATACTTATGTTTCAAAGTTCTTTTCCATAGTCCTTCTAACTTCATGGAATACGGTAAATAGATTAAGACCGGAAGATGTAACATACAAACCCCCTCTCTTCGGCACCATGAATTAACCTGTCCTTACAGGCATCTGATTATAGGAGCAGTTAAAACTTTCATGCTTTCTTGCTTGCTATAAAAACTAAGTCCTATCTGACTCCCAAGTGAAAAAGACCACTTTACAAATTTAAAAGAAAATGTTCTTGTTATGTTAAGAACTGTGTATTCTGAAAAAAGTGTTGAACTGCCGCCGACACCATTACCAACCCCTACGAGAAGAGCGGCACACACGCTTTCACCTCGTTGCCATGATGTAGCATTCTCCTTACCTGGCTGCATGCTAGAAGGACTAGACCTGTATCAATTGACAAAACAAATACTTTTTCTCAAAAGTCACTGTCCGAATTATTTTCCTCGCTTTCAGTTGTGAAAATAAAAGGCAAAACAACTCCACAAAATGAATCCAAACTCATTATTTTGCAATTCAGTCATTAAAAAAAAATGGGATCACTGAGTCATTGCCTACATCTTCTCTCCTTTACTGTTCTTCATTCAGCAATTAAAATTTGGATCTGTGAAAGTTTTGCAAACCCAGGGAAATAAAAAGATTTTCTCAGCCATTTTTTTGGTTTTGCTCTGGCAGGCTTTTCTGAGTTAGTGAATTATTTTTCTCTACATAATAATTCAAACCAGTATGTTTCCCGGAGGATGTTCATTTCTTTTTTTAAGCACATTTTTTCCTAGTTAAAATGGTATTTGAAAGAGGGAGAAGGAAATGAGGAAAGGAAGGAGACAGATGTATCAATCACTGAACAGTTTTAAAGAGCACTCACTGCATTATTTCCAACAAATACATTATGTCCTGAGTCAGGAATAATAAGAAATTAGATCTTGCATATTATGCATGAAATAAATCCAGCTTCAACCTCCTTTTTGATCGCCCAGGTCCATCAGGAGATAAGGAAGGTGGAAAACGTACTGAAGGACGCAAATGCAGAGCAACATGCAAACTAAAAATAAAAATCAGGCTTATTTCAACAGACTTTATAATACAGAGCTGTTGCATGTGCACCAAGGACTGGCAATGAAAAATTCATTTCTGATGCAGTACCACTCGCCCCATCAAAGACAGTCCTATGATATCAAGGTTATTATACCCTGAGAACAAGACCCAGCTGGCACCACTAAATTTAGCTGAACATTAGGCCATGTGGGAATTTCTTACAGATGGCAGTCATCTCATCTGCACTGGAAAAGGTAAAAGCAATATAATTTCATTACTTGCAGTGAGCCTTTGCCTGTCACATCTGCAGAGCAATGACACCACAAGAAGACTTTTAAAAGTGTTAGATTTTGCTCAAATAACATGTAACGGCTTCACTCTGCATATGAATAACCTAAGAAATGGGCCAGTTTATCAGCGGCTAAAGCCCACAGAGTTGAGTGTGTTAACCTTGCAGAAGTAATGGATGTTTTATTATTAGCAATCACAAATGTTATCAGAACTCTAAAGCCATTATTTAGCTTAGCGCTGTTCATTGATTAAAGAAGCACTTTTAATTAAAACTACCAAAATTCTGGTCTCCTTCATTAGTGACATAATGGAATGAAGATGAAAAGGGGCCAGTTTGGGGATTATTTCGTGAGTATTAATTAATTCTATTAATCAACATTACTTAAATTCTATCTTGGAAATGATAGTTAATAGAGAAATATAGCCAAAGCGGGAGTCTCGTATTTCTTTGCTTTTAAATTTAGGAACCAAAATTAGAAACCTGATTAACAGGAGGTAAATTCTACCTGCCAAATTCACATTGAATTTTTGAGTTAGTTGGTGTTCAGATTTTAAATTCTGCCACTTATATTAGTAAGACATGGAAAAATACCCACCCAGGAAATCCTGGTCTGTCTTCGATGACCCATGATGAAGAAAAACAGAAAAATGAGGAAGGGTTCCAAATACGTACAGATCTCCGAAATCAAAGACCTCTCTTACTCAGGGATATAAACATCTAAGATGTTTAAATGTTTGGGTTTTTTTTAATTCTGTAAACCCATACATATTAATCTGTAACTTTACTGTTAAACCCCCATTTTTTAATGTTACACATTAATATGCATTGTATGGTTTTAAAATAGTTTGAAATTGCATTTATATGATCCAGTTTTGCTCAGTTTCGCCCGCATGTAATGTAGGAGCAGATCTAACATGAATGTTTGTGAGACGAGACACATCTTTTTGAACCGTAGTGTGTGTGTGTGTGTGTGTATATATATATATACACGAGGCAGAGGAATTTCCCTTCTCCTTTCTAAAGGTTTTTGAAAAATGGCAGCTTCCTTGAGGGAAGGAGGGTTGGAGCCTCCTCTCCAACCTGAGAGAGGAGCATGCTCTTCCAAATTATCCTGAAATTTCTACTGAAATCAGAGAACTGGGAATCTTTTTGTTTGGGGGAAAAAGTATCATAGCACCAAATCCAGTGTAATTGTCATTATGAACGCTATTTGCTTTAAATGTACTGCTTGCTCTAAAAAGTAAGTTTTCTTCATTTTCATTACAGCTCTGAAAAACTGTAAGACTGTAAGCTGCTACCAACTTATTCTGGGCATGACTAAAAACATCCAAAAATTTGCAAACTATCTTTCGGTTTGAAAAACTACCACTAGTGCCTAGTAGCTATCTGAATTAGTAACCATTAGATGAATCTTAATTCATTTTTCTGTATATAAAACCAAATCTCAGTGGTGAATTTCAAAGCAGTGGAAACACGGTTCTTCATTTCTTCCCTGGGGCTCTGCAATAGCTACAACAGTGATCCGACATTTAAAATTCTTTTTCATAGTGAAAATATTATTTCAGAGGATGCTTGGAAATCAATTCCTGCTTTGTGTTCTATACTGTTTATTCTGACCAAGCAGAGTTTGAATGTAATGTGCAAGAAAGAGATGTATTTACTCATTCACTCATGTACATGAAAGAAATTATGAAACAAGTTGACATGCCGCATGTTGGGCTTTACTTGTCCTTACTCAGAATTAGCAGCTCTGAAATAGTTCTGAACCAGTCTTAGCATTAGTTTTCCCAAGTAATAAGGGATAAATAGCCCATGTATATGTTTTTTGCTGTTTTATTTAACAGTTGCTTTTAAACTCATTTTTTATACCTATCTACATATCTATATATCTTTAAATATACATACATACAAGTATATAAAGAATTCTTGATGCTACACACTATATAAGAATACAGTATATATACTATAACAGAAGTATAGTTATAGGCATATATATATAAGTATATTATATTATATATATAGAAGTATATTATATTATATATAGAGAGGTATATTATATTATAGGCAGTGGCCTATAATATAAATTATGGGTGGGCATACATAATGTATTATTATAGATGTGCAACTTATATGTAATCTAAATTATGGGTGTTATAGAAATACTATGTATTATAGTATATATGTTATACTACTATATACTAATATATAATGTATAATATAAATTATTCTTGGGTATATAAATATAATATGTATATGTTAATGCTAATTCTACTGCTTGTACTTCCCTTCAGGTCATCACAGAACGTTTGTTCCCAGAAGCTTCACTGAAATGATATGATTAAGAAAGGCCCAGCGATCCTAAAACAATCTTGAATTGTAAAACCTACTTTATGTGCGTCCTAGTTCAACCAGTAATGAACTCTTTCCTTGACAGCAGTAAGTCTAGATTTGGTTGGGGGGCTTTTTGCTTTGTTTAATATTGGTCTATTTTTAATTTTTTATGCTTTTAGAAGACACATTCCACTGCATTTCTCAAAAATTCACTAGCTTGAACGTCAACCGAGGCTGTGAAGAACTGCGAACCCATAACACCAAGAGTAAGTCAATAATACTGCTTACACAGCACGTTTTCCCACATCACAGGAAAGATGTAAAGAAGTTCTCCCTGTTTAATGAGCACTAAAGAAAGCGCATTGAACACTTTTTGTTAACTTTGCCAAGGCTTCCAATTCTGAAACAGGCAGATATGCTTGGTGTAATTTTAAAGGCTTTCATCGCAAAGAACAACATGGAAACTACTGCTTACCACATCCAATTCTGTTTAACGTTGTCTGTAATTACAAAACAAGTGCCACAGCAGTATTTGCTCAGAAGCATGCCTGCCACGGCGCCCGAGGTAACGCTGGGGCTCAGCGCTAATAGTCTGACACAATACCTCAGCCAGGATGTCAGATGCTCATCCAGCACCGTCTGTGCCACATCAGCTGTCCAAGTTCGGTGACCTGAGGAATACGAATAAACGTACCTGCAGAAAATGTCTTTTGTCAACGGGACGTGACCGCTGTGTTGTGTTAGCGCCTACTGTAGCGGGATTTAATAGCAACATAATCCTTGAAACCAACGCTTCAGCCGACAGGTTGACAGCAGAAAAGACAGAAAGACGGGAAGAAGAAAGCGAGAGGATATTATCTGACGCATAAAATGAAATCCTTCTGAACGTTACATCACTTTATACTACAGGTCAATATTTGACAGAGACAGATGTTTAACCAAGTGCTTCTTGATATGCCAAAATACCAGCGCGGTAATCAAAAGTATTCCTACTAAGTTACAGCTACAAAGCGAGACACATACATGACAAATATCCAGGTTTCCATGTAACTGCTAACTATTACACAGTTTTAGTTAAATACTCCCTAATTGAGCGTGGTATAGAGCAAGGCAGTATGTTTGCAACGTGCACGCATACGCGTCTATGTGCAACGTTACACCTAGAAGATCGCTCAGCTGTTTTCAGGTGCACCGGTGAACTGGCAGGACCGCGTGAATAAAACAGCAGACCTGATCTTAACTTAATCTCCAGTCCTTGGGAGTGGAAGAACTGCCTGGTTTAGGAGCATTCAACACTTCCAATTATAAGGCCCTGTTTTTAGAAGCTCCTACCTTTAATTATTTGAATTGTTATTTCCATTTTGGACTTCTACCCCAGGTACAACCTTTCCTTTAATTTCAGCCAAAACAATTTAATTCATGTCCAATGCAGGCTCAAGGAAAAGAGACCTTTTTCTTTTTCCCCAGAATTAAAAATAATAAAAAAAATTCCAATGACCTTTCAGTTCTATACCTTAGTAATGACTGGAAACACGTCAAGGATATACATTTTGTCACAAGTATGTTTTTGGGGTTTTTTTTGCCCAAGACTGGAAAATTTATACTTTGAAATCTGTGGCTGGTGGGATCAAAGTCTACTGAAGTGGATTTTCTCTGTGTTCACCTTTTGTGATGCTACAGTAGATCATGCAGAGTTAAAACAATTCATTGAAATAAAGGCTGCCCTCATTTTCCTAGAGGAGAAAGGAGCTTGGCGAAGCTTCAGTAGTGCCAGCTGGGGGAAAGCAAGAGAAGGAAGAGAGCTCGTGAGCTTGCAGTCGTCTGCAGGGCAGCCAAGGAAACGCCTGCTGCAAGGCACCGGGAGCAGCCCACAGCACGGCTCCTGGGTGACAGAAGACTTTTCTGGGTGAGCTGCAGAGGACGGCTGTCCAGATTTCCACGTCGCCCACATATCAATGGAAAAGTGATGGGCTGGGGACAAGTGCAAAGGAGAAGACACAGCAGCAGCAACCACACTTGTTTTCAAACTCTTTCTCATTATGTCTTATTCAGGGGATACGATTTTCTGTATTTGCTGTATGTTTTGCTAATTTTGGTCAATGGTTTCTTCTGACCCCCTGTGAAGCGTCCCGTATCTGTACCTAATCGGCAGGCTTCCCCCCCACCCCCCCCAACCACCACGTACATTTTCTGACAATGATTTCAAATGAACAGTCACTTTTGTTTACTTTCATTTAGTTCAACATAGCTTGGTCACTAGGTACCAATACATAATTCTAATCTCTTGCAATTAGCACTAATTACAATATGTAAATCTATAAAATTGAAATATTAATCACGAAAAAGTACAGAGATCACCACAGCATTGCTGTAGTACAAGGCTGAATGTGCTGTGGAAAAATAAAATTCTTCTTATCTTTCTGACTTTTCTGAATCAGTGTATAAAGAATTTTGGGACACTTGTTTTACTGTGCAAATCAAGGTGAAAGCATTGAAGTAAATCTCTAATGTTATTGTACTTGAACATAACTTACAGGAATTTAAGGAAAAATACGTTCAGTTAAAGAACACAGTCAATGACTGTCAGGAAAGTTTTGTTGGTCTGATAATTTACATATGTGATTTACTTTAGGCATGAGTTGTTTCGTGAATTAAGGCAAAACATTATGAAGTTAAAATATTACAGTAAAATCAAGTTAGTGTTTTATAGATCATTAATTTGTATAGTCCTCACTCACAGCACCATTAAGAATACTTTCGAAGAACAAGTTAGTGGTCTCTGGGTATGGCTAATATTTAAGGTTTGTTTGGGTTTTTTTAACTATTCATTTAAATAAATCAATAATTCCTGCATAGCAGTGTATTTTAATATATATTTAATCACACGTGTGCCAACTGCAGTTGACTGCTTTGTCAACTTTCAAAAGAAACACTAAATGTAAAATAAAATGGCAACTACCAAGTAGGATTGCAAATGCAGGTTTTGCTACCTATTTTCATCATGAAATGGTTTTGTTTTGCGTTTTTAAGTGGAGCCAAAATAGGAATTTTTCTTATAGACACCTTGTCAATACACGTAGAAGAAAGAATGCTCAAAATACATAAAACAGATGACAGACAAATAAAATAGGTATTTCTAGCTATTATTAACTGTTTTGAGATTTTTCCAGAAATCCACCCATTTCTGGAGCTTCCCTTTAAGAAATGAAATTTGAATTTTTTTTTCAACAAGCAAAGAAAACGTGCTAATATTTCATATGCTTCTACAACATTTTTTTAATCTGAGGATATGACTTCAAAAAATTTAAGTAAATTACCTTATCCCATATTGATCTAGTCGCATTACAGAAAGTGGTGTATTATATCATCTGTACTGAAGTACCTACAGAAGTGAGAAACAGCTTTCTCAAAGCCACAAGGTCAGGCAGAGACACAGAACTCAATGTATCTTAAGCATAATGTTCTAAGACTCAGCAAGAGCATCCTCCGCTCTTATTGAAAGAAATTGTTTAAATGGAGAAGTCAGTCCTTCTGACCGCTTTGTAATGCATGCACCTGAACTGGACTGCCATTGTAATTTTTGGCTTTTCATAACCCATTATTTCTGAAAAAAAATTACAAACTTCACAGGCTATTGTATAACTGAATGAAAAATGCCGGATGTAGATAAAATTCAGTACAAAAAGTCAACAATGGGCTGGATTTCACTATGCTAATTCTTAAGCAGGGAAGGACTAAGACCTATTTTTATGCATCCTGATGATTAAAACAGAAATCAAATCTAATGAAATTAACTCAAGCAAAATGATCTACCATGTTCTACTGCAGAAAATGACATATTTTAAAGACAAATAGGCTTAATCATTTTTATAGCTTTTCAACAAGAAAATTAGAGGAATTTAATGCTCTATTTTTGAAATATGCATTGCCTTGATCTTTGTCATTTTGGTAAAGTGAACACCTCTTAGTTACAAATTTTATAATGCAAAGTAAAATCTCACCATGGATGAAATTTCACTCCAGAATTTTAAATTTACATACACACTCATATATGCATATTTACATGTAAATTTAGATATAGACATATAATATGCATGCATGCTTACAAATACATATGCCTATAGATATGGATGGACAGAAAGAGAGATTAATTCAGAGAAGTTTGTTAAGCAAAACAAAAACTGGAATGGAAGTTTAAAGTTTGAAACAATCTAAAATCCATCTCATTCTCTTACAAAAGAGAATATGTTTGGCTTACTCTTAAACTGGAAATTAAACTGCTTTTAACTGCTAAACTTTGGAATATCTAACAGAAAAGCAGTTTGTCTCCTTATATGTAATCCTTACTTGCAAAGAGAAGGATGTGGTCCATGACCTGGTTGCCAGGCAACCGCAAGGAATTACAAAACATTTTCTTAAGATGTGCTGCCCCGTGGCACGATGAGTCCACACAGGGAAACAGACCCAGTGACATGGTTCTCTCTGAACCTGGTCATAAAAGAGTTTGAGAGTATTCTAGAGAGACCAAGTAAGTGTGACTGGGACTTAAATTGTATAAACCGAAGTTCCTTTATGACCATGTTCTTTATAATGTTGAGTAATTACAAATCAGAGGAAACAGCAAGGTCTGTTTAGCTTCATCCTAGCACTGGGATGTGAAACTACTCACTCTCATGGCTGAAATGAAAGAATGGTTATTGATCCGCTGAGGGAAAATACACACCCCTTTGCTAGTGCCAAGCAACGTTAATGCTTGGAAGCATTATTGTGAGGTGGCTTTTTTCTTTCTTTTCAAAATCCTTGACTTGTTACCACACAAACTCTCATACATTCCAATGTCCTCTCTAAAATATGTCTTTCCTTTTTTTCCATGTATAAATTGCAAAGAAGTTTCCTCTCAAACTGAAAAGATGTTAGTATGTTTCTGAACTGCAGTTCTCTGAGATACAACCATCAAGGAGAGATTTCAATTTAGATGTGTACCAACCTCTCGATACAAGACTAGAATCTTCAGAACAGCAATATCTGTTAAGCCATACCTACAAAATATATCAGATATACCTACACCATATACAGATAAAAGATTAATTTATCTATCATTAGTCTTCTTAATTCTGTATCATTATGTGGATTATTCTAAAAATAGCAGGAATGAAGATAAGCAGGGATTCCCCCAGTCATCACCTTCAAGAAGTGAAATTGTTAATCACACTGAAAACGAGTGGCAATCAATGTCCCATCTGAAGGCAGTCAAGTAACCCTTAGACCAGACATAATTGATTTCTACAGCTTTAATCAAAGCAAGAGGATTAATTCTCCCCACCACCAGGCTTTATTCAGTTCTGTCTCACCTGCTCTTCACTGTCACCTAGAAAAGGGGACATACAAGAGTGAAAGCATACATGCACGCAAACATACCCCGGATCACGATCCCATGGTTAGAGGAAAGCTTCTAACAATAAACCTTTTGGAAACAAAACAAACAAAAAATAACCTCACAACACCGCACCCACCCCAATATTTTGTGTTGTTTTTCTGATGGTAAACAGTTTTATTACATTAATTATTTGGCAGTGAAATACCAATTAAATGATGCACATTCCCAGAAAGCAGAGGGCTGCTCAACCATTCAATGGTTTCATGTATGTTAAAAAAAAATAAAAAAAAGCAAGCTAGACTGTTGCTGACTTACAAGGTACAGTTTTTTCATGTTGTGGACACCAACCCCAAGGCACCCCTTGACGGAGCAGTAGTAAGCAGCCATAACAACAGTAGATTTGCTGTCAGCACTGCTGAATTCTTTACAAAGGTGAAACGAACGCCAGGTAGGACAGCTTACCTCATTCCTCTGGGACACGTACATGAAGATCCATGTCCTTTCTAGACAGATGACTGAAACAGATTCAGTGACCTTTTCAGCCCATAGCTCAGATCTTTCAGTTACGGTGTGTCATATGCAAAGAAATGTGGCTTTTGACATAACTAGAAATTAGCGCCAGCTGTAGATATGACAGGATCACAAGTCTCTTGCTCACTGAAAATCTTGAAATACAGCAGACTTGTCTTCAGCCAGGTTTGTTGTGGCTATAACTGAAATGCAGCAAATGTCTGCTACGTGGCCCACATTTGCCTGAAACAAATTCACATTGTATTTGATAGGTACGATTTGATGATGACTGATTTTAGGATCAGATGTGAAAAGCCACATCCCTTTTCTGACTATTTTCGTGGCCAGGATTTCACTTCTTTTGACACTTAAGATAGATAATATTTTCTTTGATAGTAGCGCGACTTTGTTGAGCAGTACTTTGCCAT
>VYZW01045063.1:1904-38795 GCA_013401315.1 Balaeniceps rex | reverse complement strand
CTTTCAGTTACGGTGTGTCATATGCAAAGAAATGTGGCTTTTGACATAACTAGAAATTAGCGCCAGCTGTAGATATGACAGGATCACAAGTCTCTTGCTCACTGAAAATCTTGAAATACAGCAGACTTGTCTTCAGCCAGGTTTGTTGTGGCTATAACTGAAATGCAGCAAATGTCTGCTACGTGGCCCACATTTGCCTGAAACAAATTCACATTGTATTTGATAGGTACGATTTGATGATGACTGATTTTAGGATCAGATGTGAAAAGCCACATCCCTTTTCTGACTATTTTCGTGGCCAGGATTTCACTTCTTTTGACACTTAAGATAGATAATATTTTCTTTGATAGTAGCGCGACTTTGTTGAGCAGTACTTTGCCATCATTTGGTCAGCTCATGAGTTTCTTTTCTTTTTAAAATTGTTGTAATTTCTCCAGGCAGAGACACTTACCATTCCGCAACATCTACCTTTGAGTAGAGGAGCATATACAAGACGTCAGGGTGAAATATTATTCACACCAGCAAGGAACAGACAGCTATTGGATGAGACTGTTGACCTTCCAAGCTAAAACTGAAGCAGAGCGCACCACTAAACAAAATAAAGATTTGTCTACTTGCTTTTTAAACTGATTCAAAAGCAAGGAAAAGCAAACTAATATAAGTAAACTAGTAGAAGTTGTCACGCGTTGCTGTGTGTAGTAAGAGGAAGGTGGGAGTTTGCAAGTTACAACTGCTTAAAACACTTCATGCAAGAGGAAAGCACAAAAGCATTGCATCATGCAGTGAACTGTTCCTAAGGCACTAGTTCTCGAAAGATCTGCATCTCAACAAGATGAGTCATATGAATTCCTAAATTAGACCGATAATGACATACACATGAAGAAGCAAAAGCATTCTCTCGTCCTTCTCCTCTCTCCTCTCTCTCCTTCTCCTCCTTCCTTTCTGCTTTCTTGTCATAGAGTATGTGACCCATGAGAAACTGGAAGAACCTTAGGAGTCACAGAGCTTACCCCAACCAAAATGCTCCTCTCTGCTGTGGTGACCAAGGGCCACCTGTAGCGGACAAAGTGGGCTTTCACCATTTAAAGTATATTTATCCTGTTGAGATCAGCAGAAATATAAGGGGTGGAAATGACTTCCCGTGACTGGTACCCAAGCTATAAAATTTTAACTCAGTTCCACCTGCAAAAATTTTCGCTTGAATCCTAAAAGCCATGACTCTATCTCCATCCCTTTAACTCTGCATTTCTGCCAGCGCTTCAGTACTCAAAAATGGAGTACTTGTGATAGCAGTTAGAAAAAAACCCAACCGACCAAACATCTTTTATTGTTTAAGTAAGCAGATTTGAAACGGTATTACTGAAAGGTAATGGACCCCTACTGTTCCATTTTTACAGTTGCTCTTATGAGTTGTATTGTACTTCAACTATGTTTACACAGATTTTTTTTTTTTCCCCGCGTTAACTACCCCTTAATTCTTAACTTGATTTAAAACCTAATCTGCCATAAAGATACATGAAATAGAACAGACTGAGAAAATACTTGAGAATAGCTGTTGTTTACAAAGAAACTAATTTATAGTATGCAGTTACTGATCAGGTAGAACAAGAGTTCGAAAACCAGACTGTATTACAAAGCATTTCTTCAACCATCCATTTTGGATTATTGCTGAAAGGTACTAATTGGTCTATTCTAGACTAATTTACAAACATTCATAAAATAGTGAAAAATGCATGCTTTAGAAACCTGGTACATTTTCATGCCTCTGGACTAAAAAGAATATGAAGATGGAAGCAAGTGATGGGCATTTTTAATGTAGATTAGTAGTGCTTAGAGTTTTTTTTCTTTTGTACTAACAGACTCTTCAAATTTTTTCTCATTTCTTTCAGGCGATTTTTTATCTTCGGGTTTAGTCCACGGAGGGCTGTGCAACTTCTGCTGAAGGTGAAAATAGCATCAGTGTAAGCGCTGCACACACGATATGCACGTACATAAGCAAATAAAAAAGTATGTTAAAAATCCACGGCAATAGTGCACACAGAGCTGTATTTCTGTTAAACTGATGTATCAGTCTTAAACTACCATAAGAGAATATGATATTCATCAGCTGCGTCTAGAAAGGATTCTGATCTCTACTGAAGGAAACATATTTAACCATCTTTGACAGTGCAAAACCATACAAGTCTGATGCTGCTTTATAATCATAGTGATTTTTATCTTTTTCTCTTGGTCTATCAAATGAAGAGCTCGGGTGTACAAGTTGCTTAAGACTTTTCCATTGGTAACATGGCTGAATACAGCTTCACGTAATCACAGATACGTAATTATATTGGAAACCTCTCCCTTCTCCTGTTCCCAGGGCTATGGACATCACGTTATCAAATTAAGTCATTTGGGCTAGATGACCTCTAAAGGTCCCTTCCAACCCAAAGCATTCTATGACTACTAGGATGGTCCAGTTCTTCAAGTATTAAATAGTTTTGCAAATTGTTACCAACCAGAAGCCATTTTGACTGCAATCAGGTACAGTCAAAGTTTGCGCTGAGTAAGCAGTTCTGTTTCAAAAGCATTAGCGTAGAATGTGTAAATATACCTCAAGTAATTGCATGCTTTACAAGACCTTTTAATAAACCCAAGAATTCCTCAGTAATAGAATACCTGAAAGCTTGTCTCTGTTTCTGCTGTCTTCAAACGAGGTGTCGAATTATTGCGATTCCCCAAACACGTCTTACCAACCTGTCAATACAGATGTCAGAGATAATGACTTTGTATTTTTTCCTAAAATACTCATGGTTTTCCTAAAACAAAAAAAAAAATCACAGTGGTTTTTTTAGCCTAGTTGATGAAATAGAACAAAACAAAGTTATCATAGCTAAGTGAATCCCATACTCCCATTAGCCCTGTAATAGTCTAATGTAGCTGTAAATTTAACAACTTAACACTTACCAAGCTTTTTTTTTTTCTCATCACAAATAGTGAAGTTTATTCCTACAGTGGTCCCATGGAACAGATAAGTAATTATAATTGTCTGTTATGGGTGAGGAAACAGTAAGAAACAGATGAAAACTAGCATTACAGTTAGGACTTCTCTATTACAATTTCCTTGTCTAAACTGCTAGATCTCTTATGTATAATAATCCCTGAGTGGGGATATGTATAATAATTCCCTGAATGAGGAATTCAAATGACTCTCAAGGTACGGAAAAGCTTGTTAGATTCATCGCTGTCATTTCATTCCAGCAATAATGTCATTTTCTCTGCCAATATGCTTTTTAATATGAGGGAAAACAGAGTTGAACAGCATAAATAAAATTAATTACACAGTAGATTTTGAACCAAAGAGATCTCGTGTTACGAGTCTTAAGCAGATTCACCCAGCACTGCGATTTCTGCTGTAATTAAATTAAAGTCCCTTCAGGAGTGGGATTAATGATGCCATAGGTGAAGAAATAAAATGTGGAACACAGTAAAATATTGATAATCTTTGGTCATTACTTTAAAATGTGTTCACATTTGAATTTCTCTACTTGTTTTGCTATTAAAACTGATACATTTAAATGGAGTGAAAATAAATGACGGGGTTTTTTAAGTTTGAAGTCATCAAGACTCTTTTCAACATAACAGTAATTTTGTTTATTTTAAACTTTAACATAACTCTTCCTCTGAAATGTTTCCTGTTTAACATAAGCCCTTAAAGATTTCTGAAGCTAAGTCAAGCCTAGATAGAATATTTTTTACACATCAGACATAATCCAAAATATTAGTGAAAAAAGGTGAAAAAATCATTAGTATACGGACATGAGCTTTGCTCATAGGAATATGAATGCGAACGTGCCTTCTAGAAGAGACTCCCAATAACGTCCATTACAAGGTTTGCTGGCATCTCTGCAACTTTTTTTTTTTATATTGTGGTTGATAACATTGGTCTAGGATACAATAAGCTATTTGTGTCTAGGAGAGCAAAGGAATCATGAACAAAAAGAGGGGGAAAAAATCTCTAAATGTTATGCTTTGAGGTATTTTTTAGACAGACTTTCTTAAGAAAATGGAAAGTAAATCTGAATTCATCCTATAGCAGCTTAAATCACGACACGATAAAAAATACCTCACTCAGCAGAGAAAACTGAAAATAAACACCCTAACACGCAAAGCAAATATCAAGAAATTTTATAAATATCCTTTCAGTAGAAACGACATTAGATTGGAGTTAATTAAAAAGCAGAGATTGACAAGGGGGAAGAAAATTAATTAAGTTTTTGCACTTGAGAAATTCTGCCAGTCCCTTGCCTGTACCAAAGTTGATCTATGAACAGGTGTGAATACGAAAATGAAACATGTTATTAAGAAAACTACTCGGAGAGGAGGCGGCTGCCTCCCTCCTGAAAGCTTCTAGAGAGACGGCGGTACTGCCAAGGATTTTATAGTACTTCAGGGGGGGGTTAGTCATGTTTAAGCTACTGAAGTGAGCCTCTGAGATGGTGCAATTGAAGTGATTGATGGTGGGGACTCTTTTTCAAATTTTTCCCACTATACACAATAGCTAATAAAAGTTGGATTTATATTACATCATAGGGAATGATCAGGGTAGTATTGATTTTAAAAAAAGTCTATTGATAAAGCACCTACTCCTCCTTTTATGAAAAAAAGTGGTTTATGTTCTAGATAAAGACTAAAGAGTGAGATGACAAAGATTAGAGATTTTTAATAGACTTTTAATACTTCAAAAGCTTAAAAGTGCGGTCCTGGCAGAACTTGTATTTAAGATCAAAAAGATGTTTTCAGTTTAGTCATCTTTAGAAAAAATTGAGGGTTTCAGAGACTTCTAGATGAGCAGCTTGAGGACAGAAGATGTTACAGGTCAAAACAAAGGAACAGCATTTCAGGTTGGGTAATGAAGAGGACAGAAATAATGCTAAAGAAATATAAGATCATTTACAAATCTGTAATTTACTCTAACTGTATATACTGAAAAACTTCAGGTAACCTATTTCACCAAGACAATACATAGGAGAGAGGAATCCAAAAATATCAATTGAAATTAATAAAAATATAGGTCAACCATTTAAGACGTACACACAAGAAGGAAAAAAAAAGGTTGCCTTAGAGAAAATAAAAGCTAATGATAAAAAGAATGCTTTGTGAGTGACTAATCTTTCAGACTCTTTTCATAGACCAGATAACAAAGGCCATCCTTGTAGGAAAACAGAAGTGAAGATTTATGTCTGTAGTATTTCATATTTGCTCACTCACAGTTGTTTTCCTTCAGTACCACATACGGATCACTGCTGGGGAAAGATAGGAGAACACCACATTTTTCTAAACAAAGCAACCCCTATGTCTTTATGTTGTTAAAGCATAAAGCATTCATTATTGATTCCTTGTCACAGTGAAACCTTGTATATCATTAACAAATAAATTACAGATCGAACAACGGCAGTGACTTTTAATACGCCATCACTCAACAGCCATTCAATAGCCAGAATCGTAACCAGTCGCCGTGGACGAGCCGTGTATGTCCACCGGCTCGCGGCTTTACGTCAGTTCAGTTCCTAAACCCGAGACAGATGGGTATAACAGCATCTGCTGCTATAAATGTAAATGGAGTTTAACACAACCTGAACTGAATCCCCTACACACCCCACCTCACAAATATATACAAACACATGCATATATAAACATATACACCTGTGTGCGTATTTATGTGCTTATATATACATATACACACACAGGTGTGTGTATATATGTGCAGTATATGCATACATAAACACATAAATATACAAACGTACACACAACCCCTTTCCCTCAGCTAAAGACCACCTCAGACAAATGGGGACATAAAACCAACGCACCAGACATGAGTGACATACAGACAAAAAAAAGCCCAATATTAAACTTTTTGGGTTTTTTTTGCTAATTCCCTGTATGCCAAGTGGTGGAAAGATTGTTTTGTTTGCTCTTCTGTGCAAGTCTCTCTTTCTGTCAGATTCATTCCTGTGAGAGGCACACTAATTACAAAAATACAGAATGATAGCTTGACATGGTGGAAACCAGCAAAAAAGCAAAAATAATTGCTTTCAGAAAACAAAGGGGTTGAAACGTTGTCAGCGTGGTTTTTCTATTTCATGAAGATGAGATTTTAGAAGCGCCTGTGGGAAGAGATACTGGGCTTTTGCCAAGATTTGAATCAAGTTTTCAGCACACCAGGGGCGCGAGGGCGAACTCGTACCTGCGTGCTGCTCCCACAACAGCGGGCATTCCTGCTGCCCTGCCTGGAGCCGCGAGGGTGAGGAAGGGGAGAGGAACGGGAAGATGCCAACTGTGAGAGCCTCTATGCAGGACACTTAGTTTCCAGCTCACGCACAAACCCTCTAACGCCACGGAATAGAGCAGAGCACATCCTTGCCCCTCGTAACCCACCGTCCTCGCTCCTTGCACCACCAGCGAGGATGAAGCCCGGTACAAAATGAAACCCCCCTCACCGTACGCTTGTACAGAGCACATATACCTGGGCAAAAAGCAGCTTCCCCATTTCTTTCAGAGAAGATCAATTGCTTTTCTTCCAACGAATGAACATTTTTTGGAAAGATTATCACGAAGAAAAGCTAATAAAATGCTAAGACTATAACAAAACACTAAAAACATCCAAGTAGAAACAACATCCAGAAGGTGAAAAATAAAAAAAGGCAGTAAGTCCCAGAAAAAAGGTCTCAAGTGAGTCCTGTTAGTTTAATGCAACTCCATTGGCTCCTCTTGTACCATCATAACAAAGCAGGCTGTAATTTAAAATCTTGTCAGCGATACTTCAAGGATGCTCTGGTTTTCATGCCGAGTGTAACACGACATTTCACAATAGGGACCGGCTCCCCAGCTGTTGTGCAGAAAGCTGTACGGAGAAGAGCGGGAACATTGCACAGAGGATGAAAGAGTTTTGCCTGCACATAATCTCTATTGGTCACAGGTAAGTTTTAAATCGGTGCTGGCTTCGTGGGAGGGCAGGGAACCGGCACTGCTGTTCCGTCACCATCTGAACAAGTCCCAGGTAACTCAGCAGGCAATGCAGCCTCATACCTCAACCTCAGTGTAATGATTTAAAGTTTGGAATAAATATGAAATCATTTTTTGCCTGTCCGTGTCCTCCCCCTACCCCTTCTTAGTGCTTCCAGAGAAGTTCAGCCAGGCTTTTAAGCTACATACCAAACATTAAAAAAAAACCAAAAAAAAACAAAAAAACAAACCAACCAATTCTAATACCCAGGGGAAAATGAAGGCACTGTACCGAGATGACTGCCCTTTGTCCCTTAGCTAATGTCTTTCCGGGGCTCCACAAGTGTCGTATGTGGCTCTAGGGCCAACATAATAATACAACTTAATAACGTTGGTTATTTTCTTGTTTGTGCCTGAAGTGACAGGTGGATAAAGAATACAAATCAAAAGGCAGAGGACGTGGCAGAGGTGGACAAGACTAAATACCTGGGAAGCTATAAAGTCAGGAGAAGATAATTCAACACACATGCTTTGATCTAGCTGAAAAACACTGGGTGACCAAAATCTTGCAACATTTTAAAAAGTGCTAATTATTGTTAGCATGGTGAAAAGATGTCTTATAGTGAACTTTTCATACAAGATTATAAAAAAATTCAGCATACTGTTTTGCATTTATGAAACCAACAGCAAAAAAGCTGATAATATTCTCAAATTCCAACTTCATTACCTAAGTTTATTCCCTGCCATTGGCATTTAGACCAAAATGGGCAGTTTATCCTTAATTACGTTCTGTGCTTTCTTCTGCCTTCCTTTATGGAGCCCGAGGTTGGCAGTTTCAAAGGGAGCGGGGATGGTAGATTAACTCCCGGTCTCATTCAGGAGCACAGTTCCCATGCTCCCTAGATCAACACACTACTGCAGTCCCAAATACTTCACAAAAGTGGTGTATGGGCATTTGAAACACAGTGCAAGCTAAATGTGTTTTTACACTAAATTCTCAACTCTCCAATTTCTCCTTATACTTTAAACTGATGTTTTGGAGATTCAGTTAGTATTTGCTGTATTCATCGGCCACAAACAATGCTTACCTCACCAGGCTGGAAGGAGCATTTGGACTATTTCACTGTTTTCCTCACTCAGCAAAGCTCAACACTGGTTAAAGCTCTAACTGCAACCGTCACATTTATAGGTTCATCAAAGATGAAGAGGGATTCTGCTACAGATATTTTCTTCAGTTCCTAAAGACTTCTCAATCACGTACATTTTGTCCCAGCTTCATTAGCATGTGCCCACACAAGCAACCCCCTTTTTGGATTCTGGAAGCAAACCTTCAATACTTATAATCACAGCCAGTATTTAACTAAGTACACGGTTATTAAGTAAATGATGACTAGTCCTTGAAGTAGTTTTATGACTCAGAGCAGTGAAACAAAACAGAAAGATGGATTTCTCTGAAGTTTAGAGTCCTGCCTTCTCTCTTTTTTCCCCTTCCCTGATATTTCCTTAATTTAATAAAAACTATAATAATTTAATGTGTTGTATCTAACCATTAGTGACAGATCTCAGAATTTCACCCATGAATGAATTAGTTTTACAGAATAATCTCTGTATTTTATGTGTGGAAGCATTCTTTACCTTGCCATTAAGTTGTTCTCACTGATATTTCCACTATGTCTGCCATGCATTTCGTAATTATGGGCATATTTGTAAGACAAATGTTATATTCATTAAATTACATACGCTGTATTTTTAGCATAAAACATCAAGAAGGGTCTAATGTTTGAATCCTCAACTTCAACAGCTCTAACACAACAGTCAGAATTCCAAGTAGTGAAAGCTAAACTTTTCCCAAAGAAAAGACTTCAGGGAAAAAAAAATTCTGGCAACTTTTATTCAAGTGTGTTTGACAGCTGGCCATGCCGTTGCACTGTTTTCACTGTTATTAACTCTTTTCATATTGCATAGTTTCTTCTTAACATCTCCTTAAAATTTAGTTTGGCCAACATTTACAATTTCTATGACTAAGCACAACAGAAGTCATGATTTTCTTCTACATGGTAAACAGTTAGACCAAATTTAGTGATGTTGAACGCTTGTTACTTGCTCTACGTAAACTTTAAGAAACACATTAATAATCTATTTGTACGATTTGCAACGATCTATTGCGTTTGTAAAACAAAATTTTCATAGACCAAGTGCATTTTGCCTTAAGCAATACGTTTGGTGTATACAAGAGGAAAAAAATGCCTAGAACAGTGAGAAATTTAACAAGATAGGAAAACTGAGGTGGGGCATATGCTGAAATACTGTGCCGCCTTTATCAGTTTAGTGTGCAGTTTGATTAACAAAGTATCTTTGTGTGAAATTCTGGTTAGAGAATATGCAGCTTGATCAGGAAAGTACACAACATTTCAGAAGTTACGGTGTTCAGTTCACCCAGTGAATTATACAGCAGAGCTGGAGAGGTTCGCAGCTGGATGTATAAATTACAAAGGTGGATCAGCCAAGTGTGCATCTTCATTTAAAAAGCATTTTCAAAGAGCCAATTAAAATTCAGCATGTCCCTTGGCTATCAAACTATGCAATTTGATCTGCAAACCGCTGAACAATGTAACTAGAAGGGTATTCCACTGCATCAACACAGCAAATAAGAACCGGCTTTATTGCTCAAATAATCATCCAACATATCACAAGTGGACAGGAAATCAAGAATTTTAAATGAGTGATATTATATCCAGCATTTACAGTAAGAAAATAATTCCACCGCTGCTAAAGGGTATCACACGGATTTAGTAGACCAAACGTTGCAGCTTCAGCATTCCCTCGCATCACTACAGACTTGCTTTTGGCTTCAGTGGGCACTAAAGCAGATGTGCAGGATGTTTGCAGAGTACGATGGAGGGGAAAGTACTGAGCTAGTTCTGAAGAAATTAAACCAGGTACGGGCAAAAAGGATGGTAGGGTTAGGTCAACTGACAAACTAGATATCTTAGTCATTAGCCAAGTTAGGCCCACAGTTTATTCAAGGACATGTTTTATCAGATTTGCTCATGAATTTATTAAAGATCTGTATTTCGATCTCCTTTGACCCTTCACTGTTTAGAAGAAAGATATGGAGCAAGATGTATGTACAGTGTGCGTATACGTTTTCGTAAGACACCTCTGCAGTTTTTCATATCCTTCTCTTATTTTAGAGCACCGTGTACTGACTGGATGGTTAGACTGAGATGATGTAACTTCTTATGACCTTCACAGTCCTCATTTAGGGATCAGAATTACTCAATTCACTTTAAGAATTTTATCAGGTTGAAGTTTTGTTATAATGATTTCTTTTTTCTCTCATTACTCCCTTGGGAAGGCAATGGGAGAGTACAATGTGATCAAAGCTCTGCAATTGAAACTGATAGAGAAAAATGAAGCAAAATGCTGTCGTTGCTTAGAAACAGGTACAAGCTTTGCTCCAATACTCAGTGTCCTTTGTCACTGAATGATTAATGAACACGCAGCGTTTGTTTACTTCAGGAAATTAAGGCAGTAAATAAAAGCACTATCACTTTTATTTATCAGATAAGACTCTACAAGGACAAAGAGCAAGAAATCTAAGATGAGAACAGCGAACAAAGAATCACTTCGTAAGTTGTTTGATGTTTTAGCACTACCAAATATGTCGTTTTAAATGACATGTTAAGTGACCATAAGAATTATTTGATATGAAAAAGGGACAAAGTACATTCCTGTGTAGAAGCCAAAAAAAGCTCCCAAAAGCTTTTGGGAAGAGGGAAAAGGAAAATGGTACAGGGAAAAGAGCTCTGCAGAACTCTAGTTCTGCACAGAGGCTTTTAGGAGTCAGTCATAGGGAAAACATCTCTGAACAAGACTAAGAAAAAAATAGTATTGACAAGATTTCTCTAATAAAATAACAATAATCTAAATAATGGAAACTTTTAAAAGAAAATTGAAGTTAAGTTTTTTTTGGTCTTTGACAAATTTCAGATGATTTGAAGCAATCAAGATGTTGTATTACAGAATATCCTACCTATGACTGCTACAGGTCCCATGTCTAATTTCATGACAGCAAACGTGTCAGCAGTATCTAATGTCAAAATCAGCTAATGTAATTTGGCCTGCCTGTATCCCATTTGTAAATAATATTTCATTTGTATTCATTCCAATGTAAACTATATTAACTGTTACGAACATGCATAAAACCATAAAGAAAAAAATTGCAGTGGGATTACAAACTTCAGAGAGAGAGGGATACCTAGCCATAGAGACTACAAAATATTGACTGAGACCAGCAACTAGCAATTTCCCTTTATTTCTTGCCTTAAAAACTGAAACATTGCATGTTCTTCTCTAGTCAGTCTTTACTACAGTAATTCTTCTGAAACATAAATCACATTTTGTTTATTGGAGAGACAATCAGAGGATCTTTGCAAAGCTCTGAGAAAGCGTTGCTGAAATATTGGGTTTCTAAGCAGCATCTTAGTTTTAAGCATATTCATTAAGGTCCTGGTCTTTTATCTTTGCATCATCCTTCCTTTATTTTTCTTAAACAAATGGCACATGAGAACTTGCCATCCAGCCTATACTTCCCTCACTGGGAGTTCAGGAGCTGTAAAAACTTCTGATAAAAAACCACACACAAACACACACAAACAAATAATGATAAAATTATGAGAAAAACACTAATATATTCCCAAGTCGGGAACTTTCTCGAAGTGATAGTATTCACAGGTACAAATCACAGCTTTGTACTATTGAAGTAATATGAACCTTTAGGAAAATAAATTGCTTCTAGTTCTTTCAGGATTGAAGGTGGTGTCTCTAAAGTCATCATATAAGGATTCATTGTGGAAAGAGACATTTTTATTTCGTTTCTCAAAACTAATTAATTTGAATTCTCCCTTGTCTCTAAAAAAATATATATATCTGTTAACATAAGATGTAAAAAATAATAATAGAAGGTAGGAAGAGGTTGCTAGCCCAATGTCATCATCTGCGCTGTTATTATGTCCCATGCAGTCCCCGTTCAGATGGACAGTGCGTGTAAGAGAAAGAAAAAAAAAGTTTCAACTTAAACAAGAACGAGGAAAATGACTTTACTCATCACTGTGAGCAACCCACAGGACAAAAAGTGGTCAAGGTAGGTCCTTAGACTTGTAAAATTGTTGGAACAGTTTGTGAAAAATATATTTGAATGCTTTAGTTCTCTTTGAACATTTCACTGCCTTTCTTTAATCAATCCTTGGGTTTACAAGAAAACCTTCCCATTTTCACAATTGAAGTTTGTGTGGTATTTAAAGTGAAATCAGGGGATTTTGACAAACTGGGATGTTTTGTTCTCCCATGACAGGCTCCAAATAAGCCATGTCAAAAATTCAAGAGTGGAATCCTGTGAGCGTAGATGGATTTCTCATAAAACTTCACGGGTCAGTGTGGGAATGGTAGCGTAGAAAGGGGGAAAATTCTCTGAGAAAAGAATTATTTAATGCCCCTCTGGCAAGAAAATCCAGTACTTTGAGCGCAGTCACAATTTCAAAATAAGTATTTCTCTAAAATATTATGTATATTGTGTATTACCTGAGCTATATTTGTAGAGCTACCCTCTCACTTTTAGGACGGGACTGTTGCAGTTTGCCCTGCACGCCAGAGGCCATGCTGCTGCACCATGCAGGTCGCTGCTCTTCAAAATAGCTCCTGGCTGCGTATGGCTCGGCAGCTATCTGCTCAGAGAACCAACTCCTGGGATTCTCTTTGAATCATACCAATCAGTTTTATATCAACAAAAAGCAAACCGAATAATTTTTATTTCCAAGTGAACTTGGAAATAAATAAAAAGATATACCTTAAAAGTTCCACTTTTAAAGAGAACATGTCTTCCCGTAGCTGTAAGTTTTTTAATTACATTGGACATTCTGTTTCTGATTGGGATAAATACCACAATATTTATGGCTTCCTTGCTTGGAGGTGTGGCTGTCCTAACAATCTTCTTGGTAACTTGGCTCCCAAAGCCATTCCTTCAACAGCCACTCCAAGCACAGCGCAGTGAAATCTCTGTGTATTAGTGTGAATCCTAGATTAATTTTTTTTTCAAATGTGAACAGAATGAAACTATGAATATTATACAATACCCATTTTTCAGTTGGAAAATGAATTTATAGCAGCAACATGTTTAAAAGCAAGGTAAGACTGATAAAACTATTGCCTGCTTCATTTTCCAACAAGGAACATTATCTAGCAAGGCACAGCGACTCTGCACACCCCCGTGGCACGCATTCTCTAATTTTACCACTTTTTCCTCCATACAGGAGGTTTTGTCAAATATTTAACAAACCTTAAAGACTGAAAATTTAAAGGAAATGTGAGTCTCATAGAATATAGAATTGGTCTTAAAATACGATAATTGTGAGATTAAATGATATAAAACTTAATCCTATTACTCAAATTTAGATATATAGCCTAATTTCTTTTTCTTCGAATTATAATGCTACTTAGACAAAGGCAGGGAACGGGGTTAGATTTTAATTTAACTTGAATCATGAAAAATACTTCGACTCCTCAAGACTTCTAACTCCAGAGTCGTCTTCTGCTTTCTCAGACAAATTTTTCATACCAAGCAGCATGCCATGCTGACTAAATGGCTAAACAGACTAGTTGCTAGAAGCACAAAAAGCCACCACCACCCCCTAATCAAAATAATAAATCCTTGATTTTATGGAAAAGTGCATCTTTTAGGTGTCTTTCATTGCATTACTTGATACAGAAATTAAATACCCTCTTGATTTGTGAAATGTGTTAACAACTTTTTTTTTCCCCTCTCTGCTTTAATATATTCACTTCTGTAAAAAATAGCCGCTTGACCCTCTTTCCACAAATATTCAGCCTCTACCTAAAGTAATCTATATTCCATCAAACCTTCTGTAACTTTCCCTGGTGGTAACCAACCTCTAGTCATAATCTAAATGGAGTTCACTCCGACTTCAGAATTTTCCACCTGATTCTTTCATCTCCTTCTTCAATTTTTATTAACAAGAAATGAAGTTTCCTTCATCTTTAGACATTAAGAAAGGTGCAACAGCAAATTATCCACTCTTCTCCTGGATACGCAATTTCTCCTCCTCTCTGTCCCCCTCTAGAGGATGCAGCAGAGGGGAAGTCACTTATAACAGAATAAACTTGTAACATATTTGTAATAAATGGATAGCATATACAGCTTTTTACAATTTGTTGGATACTGAATTATCTAAGATCTGTTTCCCAAACTTTTCTTCACATTGCTATGATCACTAGCAGCAAGCTACCCAGTTATCTCCGCAGGAGTTTGTTATATTTGGAGGTAGGTAACGTGTTTAGTAGTTCATTCAAGAGCCGTTGTGAGAGGCTTTTTCCTGCCGTCTTCTATATTTCACCTGCAAATGAGTCCAGGTAGCACTATGCTTTTTGGACTATTGAGCAGACAACATACTCTCAACAAATTTTGTCTCTCTCGTTCTTTCTGGGTTTTCCTGGTTTATTGGTATCATTATAATTGCAGCCATAATACATGCATTTGGGATTTCCGTTAATAGGTCCCACCATGCTGCTTGAACGAGAGTTTTGCCTCAGTAAAAGCAACAGATTTAGCTTTCTGTCAGACGTGTCATAAGAAAAACACAGCTTGCGGCTCTCCTAGACTGGCAGTGAACGAGATTACGTACTTTCAGCTATTACACTGTCACCTCTTACATCTCCCCGAAGGTTTTGTTTTATCAAATGAAGCATCTGTGATAGCTGTGCCTGATTATTAGTGGAAACGTTATGTAAACAAGGTTCTGCATCTTGCTGTAATGCAGCAGCTCTTCAACCAGGAACAAACCAATTCTTGAAACGATTAAACGTCAAATCCTATCTTTTCCACTGCTCTTCTTCCCACAACAGCTCTACAAGTTCTAGTAAGTAGTCTCTAAAAGAAACCCAGAGAGTACACCTGCACAGGCTGACAGTGAAGAGCATTTGCTCCTCAGCACTTTAATGCAGAATACAGCTGGCTTAGAAAATATAGGTACCAGCTTGACTAGGCAAAGTAAGTCACATCGATAATTGCCTAAGGCATGAATGTTTTCATATAATCTAGATTAGACCCTGATTTCTAGGTGAGCTAAACTTACATCTTGAGAATCGCACTCCTGGATGCTCTGATTTTCTTCCTTTCTTGAGGCCACATGAAGATTCTCTTTCTCTGATGAGGCATTTCGCTGGACATGGGAAATAAAAAAAGAAAAGAAAAGAAACAGTTAATATAGATAAAATGTCAGAAAAGTCACATTTGAAAAATCAAGATAACGACAAGAAACCAAGAAGTCAGAAACTGCAAACTGTTAACTACTTTATATGCTGCATTTTCAGCAAATTTTGTAAAGGGAATGTTTTCATATTCATTCTCATTGAAGCACTCCCTTGTAAAGGATTACTTCCACATAAATAATCAAGACTTTCTACCTGAAAATAGACCACACAAAAGTGACTTGACGGTATAGGTTTTTGGACGTTAAGCAAAATAAATGAAGCACAAATTAAACTACATTTTCTTTTGGAAACAAAACATTTGGATGTGAGGGTAAAGGAGGAAAAAAAGCATTTTCAAAAATCCTATTTCTCTGACTCTTGTGGATCCTGGGAAAGATTCAGGCCCTGAGTTGAAGCCATTTATGAACTGCTTTAGCTTACTTCAGTGCAGCCTGCAGTCTCTCCCTGCTGGGACCTCACGTCATTGCGAGCTGGCAAAACGTGTTCGGTTTCATGCCTTTCACCTACCTCCTCACGCTGGGAACGGCCTGCGTACGGGGCAGCCACCCTGCGATCTCTGCTGCCGCTTTCTGTAAGCAGTCAATTTCCTTCCACTAAAACGTTGGCTGGTTTAGGCACGTTTTTCCATATTTCCCGCAACTTTTAAGATTCAAAGGGATATGACCAGGAGGAATATGCACTGCTTTTTTTTTTTTTTTTTTTTTTTTTTTTTTTTTTTTTACAGAGAGCTTGCACTGTATTTATACCTCAGTATTTTTTAACTTAGCTTGATAACGTCACAATTTTGCAGCCTTAAAATACTAGACCATGGCATAACATGATGTCGTGGTTTAGCTCCAGTCGGCAACTGAGCACCACACAGCCACTCGCTCACCCTCCTCCCCCCCCGGTGGGATGGGGGAGAGAATCGGAAGGGCAAAAGAAAACTTGCGGGTTGAGATAAAACCAGTTTAATAATTGAAATAAAATAATAATAATAATGATAGTAATAAAATTGCAATGAAAAGGAGAATGAGAGAGAGAGAAACAAAACCCAGAAAAAAACAAGTGATGCAACCGCTCACCACCCGCTGACCAACGCCCAGCCGGTCCCCGAGCAGCGATCGCTGCCCCCGGCCAACTACCCCCAGTTTATATACTGAGCATGACCCCATATGGTATGGAATAGCCCTTGGGGCACTTTGGGTCAGCTGTCCTGGCTGTGCCCCCTCCCAGTTTCTTGTGCACCCAGCAGAGCATGGGAAGCTGAAAAAGAAAGTCCTTGACTTAGTGTAAGCACTACCTAGCAACAACTAAACCATCAGTGTGTTATCAGCATTCTTCTTACACTAAATCCAAAACACAGCACTATGCCAGCTACTAGGAAGAAAATTAATTCTAACCCAGCCAAAACCAGGACACATGACAAGGAATTATTTCAAAAAGAAATGATCCATAAAATCTGGAAAAGGTATTACTAAATTAACTGGACATCCTGATACACGTGTCAGTGCCTGTACACCGCAACTGCATACTCTGCTGAGACATGAAGTGACTAAAACAGCTGGAGGCACCATAAGTTGCTGATATTCATGAGATGATCATTACGACCACCTTGTTATTCTCAGTTCTGCAGAATTATTTGTTTAAAAAGCATTCATCTTTCAGTGTCTAATTCAAAGTCCACTGAAATTCATCGAAGGAATGTATATTACGTAAGATTTGTGTTTCCAAAAGATACCTTTACTAAAAAAAAAAAAACCACAACCAACAACCCCCTCAAAACCCAAATCAAAACGTAATGACTTATTCTTACTCTGATACAATATATTCCCAGAAAATAATCAGATTAAAAAAATAGCATTGATGAGCTTCTCTTTTTGTTATAAGTTTCAGATCATGAAGAGTTTGTAACTATCCTCAGGTATTTGGCTTCCATCAAACTGTCTGCAAGACATCTTGAAACTCTTCAGGGGAATGGGGAGGGGGAACAAATTAAACTAATTTAAAATAATAAAAGAAAACTTAGAACTTCAGACACCAGTTTTGAAAGCTTGAACCATCCTTTCCTCATGTCACTTATAGTGCACTGAATTACTAACAAATACAAAGTTTTCAAAACCGATGGAGAACAGGAGAAAACAAACCTGGCTGGTTACTATGTGCAATATCGTCTCTGTTTAACAGCTCTTCAGCGAGGAACTGTTAGTTTTATAGAGCGATTAACTACCAAAAAAAGTGATGAGGAGGTGAACAGATTAAAAAGACCAATATAAATAATTGTTTTGTTAAATAATGAATGTCATTTCATACCTGTATTGAGTGATTTGCCTGTTTGGACTGAAAGAATTATTACAGTTCTGCAAACTTAAATCTGTTCCCACTGAGTAAGAGAGGCATACGTACAGTGAATGAACGTAGACATTCACCCAATTTCTTCATGACTTGAACCAGTAAATCCACATGGGATGCCAGCGAAACCAGCCAGCTTGAAGCCTTATTAAGTCAGGAGAATAAATGTCTGTGCATAGCACCTCTAGTTTCAGAACGTGACTCCTGCTCAAGATTGTACCTTAGCAAATTATACACGCAGCACATATACCCAATTTCCCAGCACGTTGTACTCACTTCTACACAACAAGGGGAGGTTGGGGTATTTAGGTGAGGCTGCGATCAAGAAAACACTTTCCCAGTGTCACGTTTTCAAATGCTTTACAGCATTTCCTACCTTTAGGAAAATGGACAACAGGAAAATTTCCAATTCTTATCCTCTTTAATATTCAAAATAGTCAAGTGCAATATTATATCCTAGAAGTCTTCCCCTTTTTTCTCTCCCAAAACAAAATATAACATTTTTCAAGGTGTTTCAGTTTTCATATGATTGCCTTAACCAGTAAGACCAGATTCTGTAACAGCCTTTAAAAATCACTTGCCACAGCTGCACTGCCCAGACTCCAGCCAAGCTAGGGAGCAGCACCGGGTCTGCTTCGTTCCCTGCCTGGTTTCTAACTGACAAACATCGCGTCACTTCAGCTACTGCACAACCATCATCTCCAAGTATTTTTCATATCGTTACCCTAAGCTGACACTGATCTGCGTGTCTTGAGTTCTAGTTTAAAACGCCACCACGCTTCTCGGAGCGGCCAAAAGAGGACAGGAGAAGGGAGGGCAGGAAGGTCTCTTGCCAGGCCCTGGCTGGGTCCTGTAGATTCGAGTTCTGTCCTTCTGGCCAGAACGCCACAGGGCTTTCTTACGTCTTATGTAGGTACTTTTAATCTATAGCATTTTGATACTAAGGCTGACGTATTACAGGGGAAAAAAAATCAAAATAAAAATATTTTTGAAGGCTTATCTGTTTGCTGATGATGTCGGAGTCTTTGAAGTAGACTTTGCAAACAAGATCCTTTGTTATTAATCTCTCCTAATAAAAAAATGAATATGCTATTATTTGTCTGAATGAAGCCTATTTACTAGACTGACAGCTTACCTAATAAAAATGCCAACAAGTGTTCCAGACTGAACCAGTTTGGAAACAGTTTCTGAACTCCTTCCCAATTTGCTTAAAGCTTTCTGAACCCTCCTCAAAGCTTTTCAATACAGCATTTTGCATGTGAACATTTTTTCAAAGATCATCAACATTTTCATCTTTTTTTCTTTGAAATAATTTAGAAATTACAGCATCTTCCTGGTGAGACCTCACAAGCATCACTAAAACCCAAGCTTTGCAATTTCAGATACTTGAAATAAGCAAAATTTTTTACAATGCACTTAACGTACATGCTTGCAGATGAAACTAAAACTCCGTTGGCGCATGCTTTGCTTGCAGCAAAACTTCCAAAATACTTATGACAGAGAAACAAGCCAAACTCGTTATTTCTTTGAGTTCTCTTCCAAAGTCTGCAATGGAATAAATGACAAGTACCCAATTCTACTTCATGCCTTTGAAATTTCCTTCAGTTGTGCTTTATATATTTTTCATTTCTAACATCATACAAATTTTCTTCACAAAGCGTGCATTATTATTGTAATATCCTCATCTTAACTGCTAAATAAAACTGCCAAGCTAGGTCAACCGAATTCCATCTTTCATAACGTCTCCGACTTTGATACGTAGTTCAATTCTTTCCTATATTAGAAATAGTCTTATCAGATCTCTCTTCTTCCCACATGGCTTTTGGGCATGACTGCACAACTCTTACTCTGTCTGGTCAGTGTTTGCTCATGTGAGATGCCAGAGTGCTATTGACAGGACGGCTTGCCAGATGGCCTGCCAACACAAATACGGGTTCCATCAACGCATTTATTTCCCGTTACTCTAGGCTCTCACAGATTACTCTTTGCTACACTAACGGTGTCTAGTGATATTCAACTTCCATGTTTAAAAAAAGAAATATTTAAGGGTACTCATAGCAATCTAACAAGAAGATTGCACAGCATTTTGAATGTAAGCAAACAAGCAGTTTCTGGCAGAGTGCAAATTCATGATACCCAAGGACCAAAAAACCACCCAGTTCTATGAGAGCCATGATGATTTTTCTCTAATGATGGGCAATGTCCTGATATGCATATTCATAGCCTCTTTCGATAAACTTTAAATGCAGATATCATTAGAGTTTGCTCAGAAACACATTTTTTGCTACCGAAGGCTTCACTGGCCCAATCTACAAACATTCAAAAGCTACCTACAGGAAAGACTTGCTAGCCTGACTCTGGCGTGCCTGCTGCGCCTGGCTGCACTTCGTGATGTCCGTCTGGCACGCCGCGTGAGGCCAATCTCAGAGACCCCCCCGGGCTGGGGATTGCTTCTGTTCACCTACCTCCAGCGAGGTTACTACACAGATGGTCTGCGAAGGGGCTACAAATAGGAAACAACCAAGACCTGAGTCGTCCCCGCTTCTCAGCGCGCTCAGTTTGTGTTCTTCTGGGAGCTGCCTTATTCCTTTGGGATGGAAATGGCTTATTGTCATGTCTAGGAAATCCAAAATTGCTCAAGGATTTGTAGCACTTGCTGTGAAAAAACAGAGCAGTTTTGTACATAGCAGCTGGATGAAGTTGTCAGAGCTTTTCTGGGCAAGGTGTACAGCACAAGAGCCAGAAACATCTCCCTTCCAAAGTCAGTTCTGTCTGACTGCTCTGGGAAACCAGGGAATTTGTCTGTATATCACACGCGCACACAGGCCAACTGCCACATAACGCCTCACATATTTATTTCGGTCAAGAAAAAAGCGTCAATCCTATCACCTTTTCCTTCCCCCCATCTTTTCTGAGTAGCACCATTTGCAATTACAGAAGTTCACAGTTGCTTTTTGGATTGTATGATAGACTTTTGACTTGCTCTCCTAGCCCTACAAATTTCAGACATTTTAAAGTAATTGAGTATCTATTATATCTTTCCACAACAGAAATAACAGATAAATATGTATTAATATCTATGTAGAGTATAAAGCAGATCATTGTATCACATTTCATTATATCCTGACTTTAAAACCTTCCACAGCTTAACTCACATGCAGAAATAAATGAGAAGCCCAATTCTACTACCAGCAATCACCCTATATATTTCTATGACAGTGATGGTCATTGTACACGTATATACATATATTTGTCTGTGTATACAGCAGAGGTAACTAGCTTTTCTCTACTGCACAGTCAATATAATTAGACAATAAGTGGGAGAGACATAGCTCAATTTTTATTTCTATTTAATGCACATCTACAGAGTTACATTTACATAGGGCAATTCTTCTCAAAGGACTGCAAATCCTACAATGTACCAAATCTTTAAACTTCTACATACTGTTTCTTAAGTAAAAGAATTGGCCTTGATTATTTTTTTTTTTATTTATACTTTATTCAAATATCTTTCAGGTAGAAAATAGCCGCTTACTGCTATACATTATGCCAACACTGAGCATTGAGCACAACAGTCAGAAGTTTTGCAAGGAATCTAGGACAACCTCACTCCCATTAAAAGTGAAAATTGTTAGGACATCTTTAACACGGATACCAAAAGCCCACATTTTCTTTTCTTCACATTTCACAGGCATTTGTGTTGGTTGTAATGGAATTTCTCCGAGATGAACATTCACAATAACCTCAAATGGCTGAACATCCATCAGAGTTTGGAAAGGACTTGTTCTTTTGACTTGATCATTTGGGATGATAGATGATATATTTAGATGTTAATTTCCTGAATCATCCTTTTCATAACATTACTATGAGTGCAGAATTTTCCCTCACACATGCAGCTGCTTCCCAACAGTATATTATGTTGGACATAATATGGACATTAATGTTTTCAAATTTTTCTTTGTGAAGTGTTCTGGGGTCCTTCCTCTCTTGAAAAAAAAAATACTCTAAAAGAAAAAAAAAAAACAATTCAAAAAGTGTCATTTGTCAAGAGCTAGGGAAGACATCTGGAACTTTCCGAGAGCTGTTTGCAGTATTTCCTAATACATAATTCTTCTAGTTAAAGTCAATCTCTTTGGGAAAAAACTAGTTACTAACCACCTCAAACCAGTGGAACTCATCTCTAACTTGAACATCCTTTCTACATGAGAGCCAGTACAGTGTCCCCTGAACTCCAGAGAGCTGGAGGATGACAGTCTACTGTCAGAGACCAGAGCAAAGCACCCTCTCCATGGGAGTCCAGCATGATGTGTAGCAAACTCACAAATGTGCCTGAAGATAAGAAAGAAGCACAGAAACAGAAGATGAAAATAATAATAGGTCACCTTCCTCTGGTAATATACAAAATGTATTTGCATTTACAGTACGGAGTGGAACTCCATGAACTATACGCAGGCATTTAGTGTTTAAGTTGTTACCCAAATGCCTCCAAGGCAGCTGCTGGTAATCGAGGCAGGACTTGCGGGAGACCAGTGCCCTTCTACAGAAACAGCTGGAGAACTATTCTAGGGAATCTAAACAGGCAATGGATGCCAATTTAAAGCAAGTCCCAAAATACCTAGCTATGCACAAAGAAAAAGAAGCCACATGCGTTTATCATTGTGCTCTGAATTCTACTGGTTTTTTCTAATACAGCTTATTTTGAAAGCATTGCATATTTCAGATAATTTAAATGCATGTTTTCCAGTAGAACCTTAACCCAACATTTTCAGTTGCCTCACTTCTTTGTAAGAACTGCAGTTTCTTATTTATATTTCCATGCAGTTGAGGGGGGAAAAACCCTCATGAAAATGTATGCAATCAGTTTTCTCAGGATCAATAAGAAGACCTCTGTGATGATTCATTGCACCTCAGTTTTCAACACAGAGTCAAAATGATGTATTTACTTATATTTAACTGCAAAAAGATAGAGGCTATCCAAGTCACATGCTTTGAGAAGATTAAGAAAAAAGTAAACAAAAAAAAATTCTGGTAAGATTATACGAGAGAGCGAGCTAAAATTACCTAAATTAACTGAAAACAAAACTTGGAAATACTTTTTCCTTGTCCTGACGTAGTGAAACCCATAAATAATATTCTACATTAAGCTGAGGACAAAACATCACCACCTCCTCGTCCCATAGCAGACATGCATATATCTGTATGAAACATATGAGATAATGAAAAACTAGAATTATTGGAGTCAGCTGTTAGGTAGGCTGTTCAGGAAAGTTAAACACTAAAGAGAACCCCATATATCACAAAAAACCTAGAGAGGCTAAACATTTACAGTCCAAATTATATTTTAATCAATAATGACCACCATAAACGAATCTAAGTAGCTCTAAGTAGTGCCTAGTGCACACGTACCCCACATGTGTGCACGTATCATTATATATAACTTATAATATCTAATATAGAGCATGATATACAATCTTGATATAAATAATACATTCATTTAGATATAATTGCACGTGTGTGTATGTGTGTACACAAGTGTGAGAGAAGACAGAGTTAGCACAAGATTGAGATTAAATATCACCAGTCTAATTACAAAATTCATTTTTTAATCAGGTCATGCTAATGTCCTGGTTCTTATTCTTCCTAACTGACAAGATAAAAAGAAAATTCAATAAACTATGATATTAAAAGTATGTTTCCAGTATTTAAGGACAAAACGATCTGGTTTTTTGTAAGTCCCACAAGGTGACAATTTCATGAGAGTTNTTTTTTTTTTTTTTTTTTTATGTATTTTCCTATGTTTTCTTCCAGAAGACACAGTTAACGTTGAACAAACTGTTATTACACTTGCCGCTGTTTAGATCTGAAGGTCACTGCAAGGTCTCTAGAGCATGCATTATTCTTTTGTGTTGGGTTTGGGGTTTTTTTGACAGTACCCATTTTATATTTTCAAATACTCTGTGATAACAGAGTAGATATTCGCTTGCACAAAGGAAGCAAATTCCTGGTGTTTTTTTTTTTTTCATTTTTAACAGGTGTTGAATGGCCTTCATGTCTTAGAATATTTCCTAATAATAATACTACTAGTAGCAAAAAAAAAACCAAACCTACTTGTAGATGGCTTAGGGTGGCTTACAGGAAAAAAACAGAAAAATTAATCAAATAAACTATTCACTGTGAAGCACTTGTTCTGTTCTACAGTCGTACATGTCTTGAATAGCCTAGGCAGTAGTTTCCAAAGTAAATGTTTATAATGCCCAAGCTATCGAGTGCTCTAAATAGAAATAAAGCAGAGAAAAGAATGATAATTCTACTCCCCTCTTTGCAGAGGGTGGAACGATAGGACTGAGACCGATACTTGTTTGTATAAATGTGTAATAATCTGAGAGTGGAGCATTAAAAGCTATTTGATTACCTTCAACTTTTTTAGTCTTTACTGGTTCACTGTAGCAATTCTATGTTCTCTTGTTTTATGCTTCACTCTTCTATTACTAGAATCTTTTTTATGAAAAAAACCAGAAAGGAAGTTAAAACAATAAGGGTATTTTAACCTTCAATGAAATGGTGTATTGCAGTTTACATCTGTTACTATCTCTAAAGCTGTGAATACCTCCATATACCACCTCCCCCCGAAACACTGTTGGTCCTAAACAGCTTATGCCTAGACTAATTTTACTTTGCTTTCACATTAATAGGGTGGAGAAAATCACAGCCAGCCAAAGAACAGCCCGAAGTCTAGAACTAATCAGACAGCATTTCCTTAAGGCTTTTACAGCCGTGGAAATCTTTAATCACTTTAATCACTCTACGTAAGACCTAATAAAAACCCAGCAAAATTTCAGTTTGGGTACATTCTGACAAGCTAAATTTGCATCCTGGCTGCCAGATTTTTCTAGCTTGCATTTTTTTCAGTGTGCCTCCTTATGACTTAAAACCAAACTAAACAAATAAAAAAATCATTTAAAGCGCAGCTTGATTCCAGTGATAAGAGAACTAACTTGTATAAGTCTGAAATGTATAAATAATTTACTATGGAGGATATTCAAGCATGTTCTGTGTACATGGCAATTCTTCTACTGCCATACACCTTTGGGGGATGAGAACTTGTGCAGTTACAGGAAAGATTCTTAATAAAAAAGACATTTGTCATTTTCTGCAGATAACAGGACTGAGATCTGCAGCTAAATACATATGGAAGTCTTCTGTAATGTAAGAAACACTATTGAATTGTGAGGACAGATGGCATTCCGACATTACCTGAAATGGCACTGCATCATAACACCACCACAAAAACCAGCTATTCAACTTTGAGGGTCACTGAACACTAACATTTTGCAAATGAGTCCCAATTACAAAAGCACCTGTGCCCAGTAATTTGATGCTAATCCAATGAAAAATGCAACATATTTAGCATCATGAGTCAACATAATTTCTCATTTATTACCTGTAGTAATTTAGCCTATTGTTTATCCGCTCTATTTTAGTAGAGGACATAATTGCAAAGTGAATTTAAAGGACGCCTGGCTTACATTCTGCCAAAACCAAACAGGTCGGTCTTTGCTAAAAATATCCAAGCTTGTTATTCGTATAGCAAACTTGAACAAAGTATGCTAACATAAACAGCAGGCCAAAAATTGTATATATGTAAGAATCTGTAAAATGAGCCCATGGAAATGGAAATTACATCTTGTCAGTGAAAAGCAATACAAGATTTCAGTATTATCATCAGCAAGGGACACTGCATTCCGTAAGAGAAGACAGTGGAATTGGTAAAATATTTGCTTTATATGATTATCTGTTGGGATTTTATTTGTAACCGGGTAGGTGTTCCCACAGCTGTCTACAGCTTCTGTCTCACACTAATCATTTGGCTGATATGTAAAGAGGAGAAAAATACCTTTTGAAAAACATCTCCTATTTTATGAGTGCATACCAATATATGAAAGTTTGTGCCTTAAAGAACAAAAACTAAATTACACTTCATATAACCCAGTTAGGAAATTTAACAAGTCCTATTAGATCTCTTCTGCTCCATCTGTAGGCATACCTTTCGTTAATCCTGACTTCTGTAGGTAAGAGAAACGCTCTATCGCTATACAACTTGCTCTCTTTGAAGTCAACTGGGCTAACGATACAAACATTTTCTGAAGGCTAGCGCTGCCTCTAATGATGTAGCGAAGTGTGAGCTGCATGCATATTACATATTTTGAGGATAGCTGACTGCTGTGGGAAAGCTGTTGATAACACGCTAGGGGTATGGTCCTGCAAACCCCTAGGCACCACCACAGCGATTTCAGTAGAAGCTGAGCAGGCTCAGTGCCTTACAAAACAGGGTGGGATTCCTGTAAGACATCCCTTGCCTCGATTTTTTTTAAATCCCCAAATGCAGCCTTTTTTATGACCTTTCTGTTCTGAGATTTCCCTTAGATTCATTCCCTATTCTGTCACAGATTTTAAAGAAAATGTTTGTGTAGTACTACAGGATTTCAGTCCTCAGTTCAGATCTCATGCCACTACAGTTAGGTCACTGGGTTACCATAAAGTTATGCTGCAGACATTTTTATAATCATCTGATAGTGTCTTGTTAAGGTTCACAGATGGCTTTTGCATAAATATCTCAGGAGAAGTGGACCCTAAAACCTTTATTTATATCATCTAGGCGGGTATATGTCATTGGATATATTTAAAAGCATAAAAATATCATTGCTAAACTCCTTTCAAGGCACTTTATTGCACCCAGTACACCTAAACCTGTATTTCCTAGATAAAAGGAAAAGTAGAATAACCTCTAAAACGGCCAAGGAACGAATTACATTTATTACTGAAGGGTCTACGCAGTTGGCCTAGAAATATGACTGGATTTGCCACGTAGCACATCAAGACTTTCTTGAATTATTGTGCTGTTAGAGGACTTAGTAATAGACTTCTGGCATCCGTATCATTAATCATTTGTATTTCAATTATAAAGTTTTAATTTGTTGTTTCTCTAAGTCAAGCAAAAGAATTGGGGGCAACTTGAGAAATAACTGGGTTTGGACATAGTAAAAGCTATATTGACTTTTTATATCCTGTAATTATTCAAAGGGATTCCACAGTTCTGTGGAATATTATCTATGCTACGGACCTGATACAAAGCACTTAGATATCAAAGTTTTTCTAATAATTTTTTAAAAGGCAGGATTAGCTTTGCTATGTTTTGCTGTCTTACACTAACAAAAGCGTCCTTCAAATCTCATTTCCGAGTACATTTTTGAAATCCAAGAGAGAGAGAGTAAACTTCAGCATGACTGTCAGGGTCTTCTATGACTGTCTGGCATGTATTGCATGAAATTTATTTCCAGGAGATCTTTCTAAGTATAAACAACAGATTTTAAAATCTTTTTCCCCAGCGCACCTTGAAGACAATAGTGCTGAGTAACTTGAGACTGCAGAATCCCCTACAGCTCCTCTCAGTACCACCAGAACACTCATTCCGTTTCTGGATATTGTACTTTCTACCCACTTGTACTGTCACCTGCAAAGACCAACCCAGGTTCATCAGCAATTTAGCAGTCAGAGGAGCTGAAGGATTACAAAGACAGAGAGATACAGAGCACTCTCTGACTGACCTGTGCAAATCAGAGCCCTAGGGCAGCTGAAAATTCATCCCCTAGATAGTGCTGCTCATTAAAAAACAAAACCAAACAAACCCTGCCCCCAAAAAAACCCAAACCACCTCCCCCAACCCCAGAAATTAAGGACAAGATGTCAGAAAGCATATAAGGAAAAAGGCAACCACTATAATATTTAAAAAAAAAAGAAAGAGACATTAGAGACAAACGATAAGTAAAAAAGAGCAAATACAGTATATTTTGATAATGTGTCTGCACGTCACTAACAGCAGCAGATAGGATTATTCAAGTGAGGTTGTCTCCATCTCGTCTCCCTATTTTTAATTCCTGCTTGTCACATCATAAATTGAAAGTTATTTGGAACAGCGAAAAAGTGTGGACCTGACAACAAACAGCATGCTCAAAATAGCTCGCCTGCCATGTTTTGCAGTAAACAGTGCCCCTTATTTCATAGATGAGAAAACAGAAGTACCGCATGGCAAACTACAGCATCACTTAATTAGGGGAAATAATAGGAGTAGAACTTTGTTTCATTCAGTTGCCCGTGCTGCATTTTACACGGCTTACCCCACACAGGGACAATAAGTGAAACAGCAGTCCATCAAAATTAAGAATATTGTGGTAAAATACAGAAATAATTCCATCTCCAAACAAATACAATTATTCTTTTAGGCCCTAAACATGTGAAGTGAGTGAATACATTTTAGGCTTCCTGAGACTTCACATGCATTTGAAATATATAGATGGGAACAGATAGAAATCAGGATGGCAAGTAAACTGCAGTTTACGTTCTGCATAGGAATATCAAAACTTTAGAAATATGCAGTATTAAAAAGTTAAAAAATTTAAAATACCCAACTGCAGAGCAGAGGTTGTGCATCATTTGTACAAGTACTATACTGCACAGCAGGGTGGGTCTGGACTTTCATTTGTATTATGTGCTAAGATATTTACCGCATCTGTATTGCACGTTTCTCTAGAGCTCCTAGTGCTTTGAGAAAAAAAAAAAAAAACACCACCACCAAAACTTCTTCAATAAATAATATATACATTTTAATCTCTAAACAATGTATCTGGAGATAAGCTGGGTTTTTTAATGTCTTCCTAATAGAGATTTAGGCTTGCTTGCTGTGATTGGAGAGCTCGGATCAGCATGTGTGATACAGTACACTGAATATACTGTAAATATCCAGGCACGAAGTTATTGTTTGAGGATGAAGGGTCACCTTGACCAAGTTTAATTGCTTTTGGCACTTATGTAGCCACTTTACTGCCTTTCAACAGAATTTTTATGCAAGTCAGTAACTTTGTTTTGTAGATTACTTCAGACAAAAACTAGCTGATATGCTTCTGCTATTTTTGGCTCTAAATTCACACTGAAACAATTTTAAACAATCTTAAAATCATGCATTTGAGATGATGTTTTTTCACTTTTTGCTCCCACTTGATTTGCCATGAGAGTTAGACATTAACCTTTTCTTTCTATCTTTGTAGTCCTCTAGGCCAGTGCTCTGCCACATCATGACAGAAACATGAAGGAAGATGAACCATGGAATCACCAATTCACATGGTTTTTTTTCAGATGTCTCATAATTTGGAACTACAGCTGTGCTAAACTTCATGATGGTCCAAACTATGATATTACATATGATATTACATTCACAAATGGAGAGGAAGGCAGTTGGTACTCTCAAGGTTAACATTTGCACGACTGAGCTCAAGTTCTAGCCCAAGTACTGAGCTAAAAATACTCCAGCTCAGAGTACTTCTCTGTACTCTGGCATCGGTAATTTATTGGATAGCAGACGATGCCAACATGTAAATAATTAATTTGTAAGGTACTCTACAGTCACTGTATCATCCTGCATGCCTTTAGTATTCACTCAATAGTACAGCAATTTAAAATGAATAAACAATGGAAAACAATTAGCTAAACTCTGCAAAAACTGATGAGTGTGACATGCTGCTAAAGATACTAAATCTCTCCTTTCAAACTTTCAAAGGGAAACAACAGCAGCTATAAAGTCACCTTAAGTACAGACAAATCAAGTGTTGCTTCTTCTGTACCCACGCTTTCAGCTGATCAGTGTCAGAAATGTAATAGTTTTTCCACTCTGTTCCCAGTGAGACCTGAACCTGCACAATTACTTGACATTTGGGAGAATCATGGGGTACTTTGACTCAGATCTTTAATATTAATAAAGAAATAACCAGTCACCTAATCAGAGAAATACTGATATAAATCAGCATAGATATAGATACAAATCAGCTGCGAAGCTGGACTGTGTTTCTGTAAGATGTGCTATCAAGAAAGGACTACGTTCAAGGACTGTGCAGTTCTAATGCGTCTTCAGAATGAGTCTAAAATCAGAAAATTATCCAAAACCACAATGTAAGACCCAATCAATTGTAGCTATTCTAAAACAACTGGAAATCTCACTGAATTTTTAAAATAAAGGAATAAAATGTCAGAAAGGTAAAACTTCCATGTGGATAAAACACACCTGTAGTTTTGATTGCATATAAGATGCTTCCATATGCTGTCAGACTGTTTCTGCTTTTAGTGTAAATCATTCAAGAATCTCTTACGTTCAAAGGGCTGTGGAGTACATGGAAAAGGAACATCGCAAATTGTCTTCTCAACAAGAAAAAAAAGTCTTGAGGGCTGTAATCAATTTTTAGCAGGTTTCCTCAGTAAATAATGAGCACAAAGTCAAGCCTTGGACTTCTAAAAACATTAATAGTCATATATACCCTTCCTCCATGGGAGAACTTGGGAGTGAAGAGTAGCATTCTCAAAGTTTAAGAACAGGTACGGTGGACTTTGGTTACACCTATTTTAGTAGGGAGAGCATTCACAGATGCGTATGGATGTGGTGCAAAACATCAGAATCCTGTGTAGTGAAACTAAATTTAATCCAAAAGGTTTTCTTATTTCTTCATACGGGTGCCATACACCCTAAGACACAAAATACAAGGGGCACTGGTTAAAGAAACCGCAGAGAGAAACTGGCTGCCCATGGCCTGGACAGGCATACTCGTTGCTGGGTTAAAAACTGGCTGGGTGGCCAGGCCCAAAGGGTGGTGGTGGATGGAGTTAAATCCAGTTGGAGGCCGGTCACGAGTGGTGTTCCCCAGGACTCAGTGTTGGGGCCAGTTCTGTTTAACATCTTTATCAACAACCTGGACGAGGGGATTGAGGGCAACCTCAGCAAGTTTGCGGATGACACTAAGCTGGGTGGAAATGTTGATCTGCTTGAGGGTAGGAAGGCTCTACAGAGGAACCTGGACAGGCTGGACCAATGGGCTGTGACCAATTGTATGAGGTTCAACAAGGCCAAGTGCTGGGTCCTGCACTTGGGCCACAATAACCCCATGCAATGCTACAGGCTTGGGGATGAGTGGCTGGAAAGCTGCTTGGCAGAGAGGGATCTGGGGGTGTTGGTCAACAGCCAGCTGAATATGAGCCAGCAGTGTGCCCAGGCGGCCAAGAAGGCCAACAGCATCCTGGCCTATATCAGAAATAGTGTGAGCAGCAGGACCAGGGAAGTGATCGCCCCCCTGTACTTGGCACTGGTGAGGCCACACCTCGAGTGCTGTGTTCAGTTTTGGGCCCCTCACTACAAGAAGGACATTGATGTGCTGGAGCGTGTCCAGAGAAGGGCAACGAAGCTGGTGAAGGGTCTGGAGCACAAGTCTTATGAGGAGTGGCTGAGGGACCTGGGGTTGTTTAGCCTGGAGAAGAGGAGGCTGAGGGGAGACCTTATTGCCCTCTACAACTACCTGAAAGGAGGTTGTAGCGAGATGGATGTTGGTTTCTTCTCCCAAGTAGCAAGCGATAGGACGAGAGGCAATGGCCTCAAGTTGCGCCAGGGGAGTTTCAGATTAGATATTAGGAAAAACTTCTTCACAGAGAGGGTTGTCAAGTATTGGAACAGGCTGCCCAGGGAAGTGGTCGAGTCCCCATCCCTGGACGTATTTAAAAGACGGGTTGACGAGGCGTTAGGGCCACGGTTTAGTAGTGGATAGGTATGGTTGGACTCGATGATCTTAAAGGTCCTTTCCAACCAAGTGATTCTATGATTGGAAACGTGATACTCACGTAAGTATCTACTTCAGTGCTTCTCCATGAATATTCTGCCAATATTTGACAGAATAAAACTGCTATATGTAAGAAAGGACTACCTTCAATTTTTATCTTCCTACCCTTTTAAGAACAGGGGGGAGCAGGTTTCCTGTGGTTATTGGCCCTCCCTCAGAAGCCCTGAATGGCAGGAGCAAGGATACAACTTGTGCACAAAGCACAAGGAGAGAACAGCTCTCCTCTCTCTACAGATAATACACCCACGCTGGATCAGTGACAATTTAGGCCACGTTGTCAGCTAGTACAAGTGCGCTGCCTTACAATCATGAAGGATTTACTCCTTATCCTATTCACATTTCTTCAGTGATGAGGTATTCCACAGCTCGGCATTGATCATTTCACATGCAAAATAGTTTACAAATAATAAACCCAAGCTTTCGTATAAGCTTTCTTCCGAATTATGCACAATTCTTAGCCATCTGAATTCAACAGCATCCTTAAAGCTAAAAGGTTTCTCTCCCAGTGTTAAACTATCAAGATTATTTCACTTCTTTCCACAGTTCTACATGGGCTTTTTTTTTTTTTTTTAATATTCCCTGAATCACCCATCCCTTTTTCATTCAACGCAGGCTTTCACAGTGAACCAAGACCAAGCAAAGTTCAGATTTGGAGATGTGTCAGATGAAATACAATCTGTTCATCTGTTTGTATTTAGCACTTTTTTTGTTGTGACTAGACTATCTAGCAAATATGAATACAGATATTCTTCAGGTAACTGAATAAATTTGAGCAATTGCCTGTATGAGCAATCACAATCCCATTTGCAAATACATTTTGTTGCTCTTCTGTGTTGGATTCAATGAGCAGCTAACAGAATTCTGACCCAGAGATGAGGCATCTCATCGACATTCATCGATTAAAAGTTTCATAATATGAGTATTAGTAACAATGACTGAATACATTTTCCTCTTATTAACTTTTTCTGCCAGATAAGCTATAAACAAAAACTCATGACAAGTTTGTTGTTGGCAGTGGGACAGATTTTCTGTTCTCTGCGTGAATCGCTGATGTTGCTTACTGTATAGGCACAGAAGAACCCGCTTGTATACAAGCGCAGAGGAATGGATTGTGAACCTTCAGTGGTTATTGGAAGGCAGACTTGACCAGAAAAGAAAAAAATAATATAAAATCACCATAGTTGCATATAGTAATAAACTTATCTCTGTGTAAACACATGTATAAACGTTGCTATTTTCATTCTAATGGTACTTGATTGGTGACAGATCTGGGTAACTCGATGAACAGACAATCTTTACTTTGGACCAAGAACATGACCTTGCAATATGAAAATAGAGAATCAGCGGTCTGTTCAAAGCCCAAATAATTTCGGTTTAACCTAGCGGTTGCTATTGCAATTACAGACGTTCCTTCGTGGCAGAATTTGTGACAAGAAGTTGTAGTAGAAATACTATATTTTCAAGAATAAACAGGAAAGAAATATAATAAGTACTTCTGGACTTCATACCAGGAGATACAGTTAAGGAGAGGTGATAAATAAAAAGTTCAAATAATTAAATGAGCCCATGCTTCATGCACTTAAAGTAACCTCAGCCTAAAATGGAGTAAAGGAACGAAAGGTATTAGGCAAAAATCTTTTAAGCACTCCACAGATGTTTAGAGATGGGGATGGGTGCAGAGGTTGTAGATGCACTTTGCAGATATATTTTTATTTGAGTTCTTTAAAGAGAGTAGAAGCACTAACAACAACGTTGGCAATACCGGGGGCAGAGGAGGCAATGGCAAATATAGCGGGGGAAACAGAGGAAAAAGATGTGGTACTGTTGGTTTTTGCATTATAACTCCCAGGTCTGCTTGAAACATGTGTGCTTCTAGCAAAGAATGTGCATTTTAGAAATGCACTGAGTGTTTTATTGCACTGTTTAATTAAAATATAAGGAAGCTTTCCTTTGTAAAAGGAATTCATCCCTTTATTGCCTGTGAGCTATTTAGTCGTACTTACAAGCATAGTTTATCACCTGTTCCTGGCAAACGGGGCCGTACGTCCCTCACAGGTCTGCTGACATTACAAACATTCACCTACGTTCTCGTTGAGAGCTCTTCTAATCAGGTAACTAACTACTGGAAAAATCCTTAAAAAACCCAAACCAACCAAGAAACAGCAAAGGCAGCAGAAGCTGCCTACAAAGCAAGGAGAATCAGAAAATACTGAGCAGCACGTCGCTGGGGCTAGACAGAGCTTGCTTTAAGCCAGCTAGGCTGCGGGTTCTCCGTCAGCTGTTTCTGCTATCTTTTCTATGAGCTGAAGCTGGACTGCCCTGGATGCTCAGGACAGTGAAATTAAAGACAGCTGGGGTTATTGTTTGTACTTTATTACTGTAAAATGGGAACAAATTTATGAAAAGAAAAATAAAAATTACAAGCTCCTTACTGTTCTCTACAGTTATGCCAGTATCCTAAGAATTATACATTTCAGCCCCCTTCTAGTCAATATTTGAAGGGTACTAAAACTGCAAAAAATGCATTCCTGCTAGAATGCCATCACATCTTTCCAAACTGACTGTGACACGGTCATGTTAGTATTATGATGCCTAAATAAACAACACAGTAGTACTTGTATAGAAACTCAGCCATGACAAATGCCATTATCTGTAGCTTATAGCACTTCTGTTCTGGAGGGTAAGAAAGTGTATTTTCTGACAATTTATAAATATGCAAGATGTATATTTGTATTCCAATAAATACAACGTGTTTATAAAGCTATTCTACAAAATACACATAATCACCTAGTACTCCTAGGACCCTTTGCATAAAGTGATTGGTGAAATACTAAGCAAGTAGTTGTCATTATAAAATCTGAAATTAAAAAAGAAAATTAAAAAATAGGACTATAATTAGAAGAGCTTAAGTTTTGACATCTCTACTTTTCAAAGCTTTCCATAATTCTTGATGCTTTGCCTAATGATTCCTATAGCAAATAATTTAGAATAATGAAAGGCAGTCTAAATCCGAATTTCATCAAGATAGTGGCAACCTTCATAGTAGAGAACAAGCAGGATTTACAGGGGAAAGAGGCAGCTGTTGCACATACCGTTTACTAATGCATGGATTTGTTTCCACATCATTTCTTTAATCACATCTTTTCGTAGTAACTTTTGACTTAGTAGTACGTCGTGCTGATCTGTGTCCTTTTTCTTCATCATTTTGGGCTGCTGCCTAGATTACATGCCAGTATGTAATTTGCCAGGGCTGCACTGGAGTCGGTCATGATATATTGGCTTGACAGGGAAAGACGTTTTCACGCAGGCTCTTAAAAGTACAAAATGCATCATTCCATGTGTTTGGAAAGAGCTTAACTCACATTAGTCTGATTTAAATAATAAATAATAATGGACTGGACAGCAAAGTCCTAGAGCCTCAGGTGGCATTTTCCTCAGAGCAGTAGAATGCTTCCAGGAGCATCCAGCAATGATGATACAACATGTCAGATGCTAAATTACTGTGTAATAGAATTTACTGTCCTGCTCTAGATTTTGTCTGTTCAGCTCTTTTATCTAATATCTAAAAACCAAAATACGCTTAAGGGTAATAGAGAATAAGGGGCAGTTATAATTCTGCCTAGCTGAACTATGGATTACAGGAGGAGAGGGAGAGTTACCTATTTTTTTTCTTCTAATGAATGTCCATGTAAGAACAGGCAGAATCTGGACGTCAGTTACACTGGATCACAACAAGATAGGAAAGAAGGTCTGAGTTGTGTGTTTATAACTCCTTTTTGCCGAATTTCTGGTATTGAACACATGGGTGAAAGCATTATTAGGGAGTTTTTACAAGCAGTAAACTGGTAGAATCAAATTTTCAAGGTATGCATCAAAATTTTTATAGAAAACCTTTGTGGCAAATGTTAATGCCAGCTGAGACTAGATGTCCACAAGGGTTTCTTCTGTCCTTAGTGTGTATGACGATATAATAAATTCACAGCATAAAGCAACTTCCGCTGATGCCAAAATATTACTCCAACATGGTATCAGAGACTGGGGGTAGACAGCAGAAGTCTATTTTTTGAGTGGCCTAGTTACTCGTGAACACTTATATCTAATGCCTGAACGCAACTAGCTCACTTGATATGGATCATTTCACTTCAAATGTCTTCCAATAACCATTCGTTTAGCAGTAACTCTAGATGTCTATTGTAAACGTATCCGTAGCTAAAACAAGAAAAGGAAATAGAATTAATTAGGTTTGAAAAACAGAAGTTTTTGTTGGATCATCATACATATAATAAGTATTATTAGAGAAAAAGCTTGTTAATATGTTTATACAAGTCAAGTACCTGCATTACATTATATCTAAACCTACAGTTTCACATTCCCTTAATAATAGCTAAATTTTACCATCATTTTTTCTTATAGAGCAGGCAAGTTTGAAAACCTACTATCTTGTAGTATGCAAAGTTCAAGGATGGCTAGAGAGATAGGTATATACTCAAGGGTACAACTACATGTATAGATACACCTTCTACTTCATGTATAAATATACCTTCTACTTCTCTTCATTTTTCCACCATTTCTGAAGTTTTAAAACAGGCTATCTTTCACTACAGTGGAGAAAATAGTATCAAAACTTTCTTTTATGAAACTATTAAGATACTTACGCAGCTTAAGGTGGGGTTTTTTTGGTGTTATAATACTTAAGAAACTGAAACAACCAAATAAACACATGCCTTCAATAACAGTCTTGATTTTTCTACAGTCATCACAAAGGAAAAAGCAATTAGCTGTGGGATAATGAACATTGTATAACACTTCTTACACTTCAGAGCAGCAGTAATACACACTGTCAGAATATGCTTTATAGGCAATTACAGTCTTCCCAGATGAACAAAAGCAGCTACTGAAGTTACAGTCACAGACGTGAACATCTGTATTTTCAGGAAGACAAAGCCAAGGATGCCCAACCCTGGAAGAGTTACAGACCCCAGGAGGACCAACTCGGTGAAGCTGGAACCCTTCTGAGCCACGAGCTGAGTTTCATAAATAAGGTCACTTGGAGAAATGCTTTTCCTTTTGAGACTTTGACTTTTTTCCCCAATCATGCCTTAAAAAAGGATTTCTTACTGATTTAAAAAAAGGTAGGAATCCTGGTAGAGGAAGCTGTTCCCAAATAAACTACAATTTTTTGCTTCCAATTGTCTGTTTGTTTAAGTCCCTTCTTATAAAGACAGTTGGTCTTATAAAAAAACCCCAAACCTGACAATACAATTACCATCATGACCACAGTTCCATCAGCAGAGGAGTATTATTTTTCAAAAGATGTAAGAAAATAGGATTCCATAAATAATCTGTAAACTACCTCAAAATACTTAGTAATAAGAAAGAGTCAGTAGTCATTTATTATATGACTCCATTTTTCACGTCTTCAAACATTCAATTTAAGCAGCATCCATTTAACTTTTAAGGATTTGAACAAATATAGGCTTGATACTAAAATTGTTTTTGTTTTAATTGAATGTCTGCTTTTCCGTTATATAAGAGCACATTCCTTCAGACTATGTTGCTTTCTCATTGACAAGAAAAT
>VYZW01045062.1:11525-29080 GCA_013401315.1 Balaeniceps rex | reverse complement strand
CTGCCACAGTCTGTTTCTTTCTGGAAAACTGAAGCTGTAAGAGAGCTATAAAATTACAGTCACAAATACTACTTGGAAAATAAAACCAAAGAGGAATCTACAGTTTATGAAAACAAATCCCACATTCCCAAACTGTCGTAATGCCAGCAAGCAATATTTGGCTTCAAAGTGCACACAGTGATGTGAACACTGCTTAAGACTCTGTATACATGCATGTACATAACTGCATACATGCATTATCTGGGGAAAAAATAATCAGTTTACCAACCGAGCAGGTAATAAGAACCTGATGTGATTTTAGTTAGATTAATGCAAAACAGCACTAACACTCCAGTACCAGGAGATTTATGACTAATAGAAATATTTCACTGAGAAGAGAATCAGACCTCGACTGCTCGTGGAAATAAATCTTTTCTCTTCCTATGACAGTTTTGAAATTTCATCTATAATTCTGAAAAAAGAAATTTGAAAATTATTCTCAGTTAAATCCATAGAAGCACTGACCTTCAGTGTCTATAACATTCAAAGAAAAGACACTTCCACTTCTGATTGACAGATCCATTGCAAATACAGTCTCAGCAGCTCCAGAGAGTGTTGAGAAATGCAACCTGAGCATCCATAACTCATTCATTCTAACTTATTCAAGCAGGTTTTCCTCTGTCAAGAGAATTGCACAATTCAAGATTCAGCCCTACAGATAACAAGCAATCAGGAAAACACTCTCACGTAAGAAGTGATCTTAAGCATCAGAGTGACAAAATAAAGCACATGTTCCTATAATATTCCAAATCAATAGGAAAACGCATGCCCCCAATTCAAATCTCAACTTATCCTTTGTATTTACTAATCAGAGAATCCATAAGCAGTTTAGGTAAAATAATAACTCTGAAAAAGCCCATTATACCTTAAAATAAACTCCAAGCTGCAAATCGGACAAACCTCAACACAATGACTACGCAAGTCTGGTTGGCATAAGATAAACCTATGATGTTCATTCCAGAGAACTGTCCCATATAGAAACTGTACCAGACATCTTCATGTTGAACTATGAAGTTGAAAACAAACATTGCACTTGATCACTTTTCAGCTCCTGGCCCACTACTATGAAGCAACGGGTACGTGGATTCAGCTGCAGAAACTGCTTTTACATCAGGTTTTTCTAACTCCATAGTAGCAGAGCTGGGACCTGCAGCTCCACTGCCAGGAACGAACAAGCTTTCTACCACAAAAACTCCTCCCTGGAGAGACTTTCCTTGGATCTTTCCAGTTTGAGACACCAGAACCGACTCTGACAAATCAAGAACAACCTTTCTCAGCACAAATCTCATTTCTTTGATAAGCCAGCCCCCATGCAGACAACGTAGCACTAACACAAACGAAAACCAAAGCACACAAATGCCACAGCCCCTGTCCTGCGCCCCTCAGAGCAAGCTCCAAATCAACCCAAAACAGAAAAATACATCCAGGTTTCCTTACGGGCTAAGGATTAAGAAAGCAGCATGTGATGCTGTTTTCTACAGTGAAAGTTACTCAAAACCACTTGGAGAATCACTGTAAAACCTTTCCAGAATTGGAAAACATTGTTACAGCTTCAAGTGGTTTTGCCTCAAACCCTTCAAGACCCTCTGTTATCTAAACTGTTAGATAATGCCTCAGTGCATTACGAAGTTAAAATCCTTAGTTCAGGCCTGAAAAGCTCTTGAATTCATGAGCAAGATCAAAGCAGGTAAGCTCAATAAACTGTGTAGTCACTGGTTAGGGGCTTGAGGGGCATCACTTCCACAGCATGTTGGAAGTAATTTTCTCCAGTGACATGCTGTGTTTTGTCTTACTGAACATTTAGCCTCTAGATTTGGACAGCGCACATTTGGCACGGGCACATTTCTTTAGGGAACACCAGAGCGGTTACTTCAAGTGACAGTTTTCTAATTACTCTGTCAAGCATCAATCTGTAAAGTTCCCAGTTCCTCAGCACCCTGACTGACAGGGCAATCAGTGCTTTACTTAAAGCTTCTAGAGCTGTTCCGTCCTGACAAATGCTTTTAAAAAAAACCCAACCAACCACTCCTCACCAGTGTTCAAAGGGAGGGGAATATTTGTCTTCCAAAACAACTCCCCACTTTCTACAAATACAGTTCTCCAAAGCAAACCCAAAATTGCATTAGTACATATAATGCAGCTGGGGAAAGAACAGACCAAACCAGTATTTTCTTTTATATTATAGTAACTCATTTCAGGCATTTTATTTTGGAGCAAATCAGCTGACAGAAGTACATCAAAACCAGAGAAGGAACACAGATAATGCAATCATTTTCACTAGGAAGCTCTCCTTCTCTTAAGAGAGGAGAAAAAAAAAACCAAAACACCTTCACAGCACTTTCAGCTTGATTTCAAGTTCCCCTTATTTCTGATGAATATCATCTTCCTCTGCTGAGAGTGGTATTGTGACTTCTCTTGGGGTCTTACAGCACCACTGACTGTAAGAAGTGGGAAAATGAGGGACTTTGTGAGTGATAAACAATTAGCCCTGCACCAAGTTCAGGGAATAATACAAGCTATTTAGTAGTCACGACCATGATCTCCTAAATAACGTGGAAGTACTTCATGCTCTTTATCTACTGTGTAATTAAATTCAACACCAGGGCTAAGATGTTGACCAATAAGTTGGCACTACAATTAGACAAGGTTTGATTTATATGCCGAGATGCTGCACTTGAGAATTCAATAGCGGAGTTGCTCTTCTTGGCTTGCTGGGACAATCTCGTACTGGTATTGCTCAACTTAATACAAAGAGAAGACCTCTCACTGTACAGAACAGCAGCACTACTACCAGCATGCCACTAATACTAGTTTCTACTGCAATCAAATTTGTGTCAAAGTTGCTCCTTCGGTTTTTAAAGGTAAACTACGAATAATGCAGGTTTGGTGACCAGCTCTTGATCGTGAGCACTACTGAGTGCTCTATGGTAAAACACACTGATTGAACTCAGCAAGACTAACAAATAAATGAAATATCGAGTGTCAAACACAGGGTGGAAGAGTACATTTCATCACTAATCAGAGTGAACTGCAGAAAATCTCTCTCTAGATTTAATGCTTAATTCTGTTTTTCTGAGAACATTAAATATGTAAATATATTCACACACACAAAACTCATTTTTTTTGTTGGATCTGAGTCAAAACTCCCAGTACACAGACTACCTGTGATTTATGAAATGAAGAAAGGAAGCCTGTTCTAATCACAACTCAAATCTAGTCATAGGCCAGCAATGGCTTGTGTATTTTTTTTTTTTTTTGCTGGGCAGCTTAACACTAGATGATTTTTATATATAAATCATCACCCCCATCAACAATATCAAATGATTAATTTTCCTTAATGGACCAGATTCCTTTTGGAGAAGATTATGCTGAACAAGGTATGACCAGAAAGTAGTTTTACTGAACTCAATAGGAGCATTCGAAGACGGAAGCATCGTGCAGTGCAAGAAGGAACGCCAGAGTCTGGCGTCAACAAGGGACCAATGGTAGGCTTGAAGGACCGAAGCTTATCTAAACCAGCACCATCCTCCAGGAACTACTCATACGACCTAGTAATGAGCCAGTTCAGGCAGCCAATCTATCTCTGTTTTTACAGGTTTAGACTTCTGCCAGTGTAGCTCATTGAGCTTGTTCACTGCGGTGTTGGATGAGTGCGGGTGCAAATGGCGAGAAGGAGGGTGCAACCATGGGGTGCAATCTTCGATACACTAAAAATGCCACAGCCCTGATTACTTGACAGAAGGGAATGACAGAGCTGACTGCTCATACTGTAAGTAGAGGAAGGAAATTCTTTGATAAATAGCCTAAAACTGCAGTGGTCAGGAAGGGGAAATCTGTTCCACCGGCAGGGGGGCAGGCTGAACCCATCTGCTTTTCTTACGGAAGTGCAACAGACTTTTAGCATTATTAAGGGAGTTAAGCAAATGTTGCTAAAATGTAGGCACCATCTTTGCTTAAATTGCTTTTATTTTATCTTTTCAGTTCAATTACTTCCATAGTTTGTATGACTAAGTGAAAACAAAAATGTATTTGAGATTCTTTCTAAGTAATACACACAAAAAACCCAAACCAACTGTATAGGGCCCCACGGAAGTTTTGATTAGAGGCAAATCCTTCACAATTCAGAGAGCACATACTCAATCAATGGTTGAAGAGGAAAACCTCCAGGGAGCAGCAGGAACTAAACAATTCTGATAAGGTTTCTGTGACTTTCCAGCAAATAGTAATTTGCTCTTTTATATTTCTTCAATGGGAAGTTAAGCATTGCAGTCCCAAACCTTTAAATCAAATGATTTGCTGGGCATCAGGCATTCAACTTTCACCACCTACCATAAAATACTGACTCTGCACATTCATTCATTTCTACCCAGTAATTGATTCTTCTTTTTTTTGCCAGTTACAGGCCTATAACAGTATTACAGGAGGTTGACTTAATCAAGATTTAGTTAAGAAAAAAAGAGATCCTCAGCATTTTCAAGTTTTAATCTTGTCTACACCACATAAGCATGTATGTAATCTATTTTCTTAATGAGATGCTTTTTCTCTTTTCCCCTGTTATCACTATTAATTCCAAATCTACCATGCACAAGAGCCATCCATAGTTTACATGAAGGCTTCTGCTTTAATCAGAAAGTTAGCATTACTCTGTCAAAGGACAGAGTTTTATGTTAACTTTTGCTTAATGACCTTCTCAGCTGGAGCCTGTCTGTAAATACAGCTCAATCTGGCCGAGCTGGCACAACAGAAATTTCATTCCCTTTCCTGGTAAAGTGAATACTGGCTTACATGGTCACCCCAAATGTCATCCACTCAGAACTGCAATTCCATGGCGCTGGTGGCAGGATTGCTGTGCTGCTTACACTGAGACACTTCAGAGGTTCTTGGTTGGAGGCAGGCAGTGCTCTGCCACGACAACTACAGCTGGCTGCTGCCCCGCGTTGAGCAGCTTGCTAGCAGCAACGGAGCGCTCCTTCTCCCCCACGCTCGCGAGGAACGCACATCTGGTGCTCTGCAGCACTTTTGCTTGCCCAGGCTTACCCTTAAATAATTAGAACTGGTTCCTAAAGTACAGCAACACCCAACACTGCATATAAAAAAGGTTGTGCAAACGTGCACACGACTTGCGTAACAGCAGCAATCATGTATACATACGCAGATGCTCACACATACGCGCTGCCATTTACACTTCACTGTAGCAAACTACATGTATAAAATTAAGAAAAAAAATCTCGTTTGCCTTTCCCCCTACTCAATTGATGAGTGAGATGTGTATATAAGTGAAAAAGAATAGAAAAAGGTACTTTTAAGCCATAGCAGAATATTCAAGGTGAAAATGCTGTTGTATAAGCAGCAAATATTTTTTTCATTTGCAATATCTGAAATAGTACAGTACCTGCTCCGCTCTGCCAAACATAACAAATTATATAACAATTTGCAACAAGTAAGGCTACCTTATTCTCGATCAACTCTTCTAATTGCTTGAAAAAAATCTTCTTAAAAATTTTTGTTTTTTTTCTGCTAAAAACTTCTGAATAATTTTGGGAATTTCAGTAAAATCTATTTGGTCTGACATTATCCACCTGTCTTTCCACACACAGGCACTTATTTTCTTTTAGCTGGAATTTTCAAAGCCATTTGGCTCAAAATGGTTGAACATTTTTCCATTAAAAAAAAATTGATTAAAAACTACGTTTTCAGCTTTTTTTCATTAAGTCAGTCCTCTTCCCTTGAAGAAATGTGTGGTCTTCCATCAACCCAAAGAAAAATCAACAGTTTCCATTAAAAAAACCCTCAGATTTTCAATTAAAACCCTTCAGTTAAAGTGACAGTTTCTGTTATCATTTAGGTACTACCATTGCAAAAAAAATAGCTTACAATTTCTATTCTGCTTTACAACAGACACATGGGAAAATGCTTGGGAATTGGGACCCACTTTCCTCTTGACAAGCAGAGCCTATACAGGATCCAAGCTTTGTAACCTATGACCAAAAGACAGCAGTAGCCCAGTTTGTAGCTTCTAGCCCCCGCGGCTACCTGCTGCCTTCTCCCAGGTACAATCCCTTCCCTGGGCATTCAGCACAGAGGCAACTCCCCTGTAATTCAATGAGAAGTACCAGCACCAGAGTGAGGTACACAACCTTTTCCAGCTAATTCGTAAGTACACTTTACCCAATTAAAAAAAAAGAATATCTAATTTTGCTTATAGATTTGTAGGAATGAATCAATCTTTGGTAGAAGGTTGAATTATTCATTTCAGTTTTCACTAGACTTTCTGTCCACATTTCAGAAAGGAATCAATGGAGAGGGAATGCATTTCTTAAATACAGGTATTTAAGATTACTTTCCCATCCAGTGCTTTAGAAGGCACCCACATAGCAAGCGAAGGCTGGATTCTGTTGAATAAAGAGAATAGAGAAGTAACATCTGCTGAGTTGTTGCAAAAGGAAGAGAAATACAGGGGAGTGAAAATTTCCCTGGTTTCTATTCACCAGGCTTAGACAAAATCTACTATGGTGTTTGGGAGTGCAAAACAAACAAATGTGGATTTTTTTAGGATGGAGAGAAAACTTTAAAAAACAAACAAACAAAAAAATTCCACAGGGAAACTATTTCCCTCCCCAAAGGTATTAACTGGAACCCTAAAGAAAATTCAAGAAGTCAATTAAGCGCAGAGCTAGACATCAAGCCAAAGTCACTGAAAGATCAAGTGAACAAGATGTGTTTACTGTACCTGATACAAACAGCACATAATTACGTGTTTTTTCCTCAAGGATAGTTAGAATCATAGAGTCACAGAACATCTCGAGTTGGAAGGGACCCATGAGGATCATTGAGCCTATGAAGATAACCACAAAATCCAATACATTTGCAGAGAGAGTCCCCAAGTTTTGCCCACCTTTTGACTGATGTGGTTATTTCTGTAGACCACGTCCTTTACACCCTCATACTGCTTTACACAGACTCTATGCACCACTGTTCCCCATTGGTAACACAAATATTGGAGCCATCAAAATCAGTTGAACTTCTGTGCAACTGAAGGAACCGCGGTTAGATGCCCACAGAGCCTGTTTGGAATATTGCTCCTATTCCTCCACCCTCCCCAGACTACATACATGAAAGAACTGGGCACTGGGAGATGGAATAGCTCATGTTCTCTGCAGATTGCTATCAAAAGTATGAGCACTAAAAGAGATAAGCTCTCCACTTTTCACACGACTCTACAGAAAACACTTGATTTTAAAGACTGCCTAGTATGGCAAAATATTGAGGGCACAACACAGACAACATATTCTGAGAAACAGGATTAATTTTCAACTTCCTATAAAAAATAGTTTTTCTATTAGATGATGAAACTAAACCTCTAGCAACAAGAGTAAGAACCACTCATTTGTGGTAGATGTGGACTTGATTTACCAAGTACTTCAGCACATGACAAGCTTTAAAAGTGAATAGGCTCATTTATTTCAGCTTTACCCATCCACTCCAAATAGATAATAAAATATTAAAACTTGAAACAGGTTTGAATATCTTGTTGAATTGGAGCATGAATAATGAAGTTGTGAAATAATTCAGTTCTCCCTGAAACAAAACAGAGATTCAAGGGAAAGAAATACCTTTTCGCTCTTTCATTAAGCCATATTTCAAATAATTTTTGTCTTTTCCAAAGCTTTTTCATCATTCTGTGCTCAGCTATGCAAATGAATGGATGAACACAGGCCAAGCAATATTTTTCTTATTCAAATATAAATTAAATACATTCTTCTGACTGGGAAGACAGAGCATATCCTGCTCCAAAAACAAAGTTTACATACTATAGAAAAATACATTCCCCACCTCACCCCTAAAAAAAGGGGAGGAAAAAAAAAAAAAGAAAAAAGGCATATACAGTGGAATACAGAAAATATCACAAGATACGCTGCACCTCAAAATCCCATTTCCATAGAAATGGGTGGATGTTCTAACCGACTTTTTCTTAAAAAGACGCCAATGAATTTAAAAGCTACATATTTGTCAGACCTGCACATTATTCTTGACCACATCAACGCTCCAGTCATTTCAGATGGCATATGGGATTAATGATAACAGGTTAGAACAAGATCACCTATCATCATCTATTTCCTATATTAGGATGCAAACCAGAGCACAGCAGAGACAAGCGCAACATCTGTATTTACTCGTGCAATTCTTCCCTCTTCCCCAATCCCCACATCACTGAACCTGACACTGCAGTATTAGGTCACTTTTTCAGCTTAGAGACCGTGGTGGTGCATCCTCCCCACCCCACCTTTTCTCTCTTTGACCGCTTTAGGACCTCAGGATTTCCTGCCGGGCGGCACTCTTTGTGTAGTGAGTTGGTCAGTTAAGCACCCCTTAATTGTACCAGAAACTCCTACATGGTTGAAGCGGAGAGCAGCACTGTCCTTATCAGAAACTCCTACATGGTTGAGGTGGAGAGCGGTGCTGTCCTTGTTGGAGACTCCTGCACGGCTGAGACAGGGAGCGAAAATAATCACTTATCTCCTGACAGCCTTGAAACATATTTTTACCATCATTACTGGAATTCCAGTAATTACCGACCCAGATTGCGGCTCAGATGGAAATCTACTGATGACTAAAGCCAATCATCTCACAACCCTATAAACAGCAGTCCTAAGTGAGGCCTTTTGAGCTCTCCTGGACTGCAGTGGACGGCGCCAACATCTCCCTCTGAGCGGGACGCCTCCCAGAGCTAGCAAACTCTTCAAGTTTGCTGAAATCGGAGGTCCATTGCCAAAGGCCGACAGTGGAACCTGGGCAGAAACCCTTCACTACTCGAAGCGCAACCTTCGCCTGTTGAGAAATGCCAAGACATTCGACGTGACTATTTCACTGAACTCAAGGGGAATTTTTAACAGGTATACCTTTATATGTATGTACATATATGTATCCATGCCTGTGTGTATGCATGCGTAAATCAATTTAAGTAGTCTGTAGATGTATGATTTAATTACAAAGTGAGTCTTATACTGCTGCTAGAGAGAGAGATATATATAAAATCCTTATCCCCCTGCCTCCACGATCTCTCTATTCACATAAACCGTTGACCAAGTCTGAGACTAAGATTGGACCCAGCTGCACCCAGACTCCTCTCTGAGAAGGGTTTTAGAAAGCAAGGGGGTCTACTCCGAACCTCGTGACTCAACAGGAGTTGAGTCTTATCCCCTTATCCCCCTGCACCCACGATCTCTCTGCAAATCATTCTAAGTGGAGTGCAACTTAATTTTCCTTTGTGCACTTCTTCCATGTAGTAATAGAGTGAACCTTGCCATCTTCGAATCTTTAAGTCGCTGTTTTGATTAATTTTGTCTAATCACCTTGTTAATCGACTGATGATTAAGTGCTATTAAAATATCACAATCAAATCCTGCGATTTGCCACTAGTAAATTCTGAACTGCTACTAAATCAAACTGTGTAAAGTCACTCATTCACAACAAATTATCATAATCAGCAGGATTCACAAATCCGCATTTGCCACAGAGACAAAAGCTCATTTTAAAAAACTGCTTCACATCCCCCATGCTTTTTTTTTTTTAAAGTATAGAGATCTCCTTACACTAAAAATCTTAGCAAGATCAGGCCCTTTATTCTTCTGTCTTTAAAAAAGAATCTTACAATGCGAAAATGCTCATTAATTTTGTCACGTTTCACCGGGTTTTCTCCCCAAATTGAGTCTTATTCTTCAACTAACCTGTGTTCTACCTACATGTGCTCCATCCATCAAGGGTGCTTCTGAAATTATAAGTAAAACCAGCTGATATTTGTTTCACTGTCAGAAGAAGAGTGTGTCTTACCCAGTACAAATGGCTAAAAGCACCTACTTGAAATACACAGTTCATCATCTAGGCCTGTTTCTATCAGGAACAGATGGAGGTAAGGTGATTAAATTTCTTCATTTTGATGGAAAGAACAAACGCTTTCCTAGACAGCCATAACACCTCAAACCACTTAAAAATAATGAGTATTAAAAGGCGATTTTCTCTACAGAAGAGTTTAAGTAAGGACATCTATAACTTTTCTTTTAATATACCATTTCCTACCCATATTATCAAATGATTTGTCTTTCATTCTCCTGTAAGTATGCTAGATAGATGACCTATAAATAGATTCATAATAAATTACTCATCTCACCAAGATGAATTACCAAATTGAGATTCCTAAAATATCTTCCCTTTTTATCCTCACTAATTGTGAGTCATATAAATTTCAAAATTTAATCAATTTGTAAAGTACAGTAAAGGATTAAATACTTTTCTGATGTATTATGCATGGCATTTCCTTTTACTAGGCAATACTGAGACACACAAACATAACTGCACATTATATTGCAGACGCTGGGTATGACATCAGGCATTTGGCAGCTAGAAGTGATGCTGGCAAGGTTTTCAAGACGGAGATTTACTGCCTGTATCCATCGCCCTTCATTTTAGGCCCTGGTTTGGAGTGAGACAGTGATACCACACCATGACATTACAATAGACATGTACTACCCCATAACCAGTACCAGGGACTTATCTTAAACACTTCCCACCGCAGGCTCACCATACTGGCTTATCAGTGGGTACCTCAGAAAAGTCCAGATTCTCTAGTCCCAAGCACTAATGAACAAAGAAGTCAATAAAAAAAAAAAAATCCTTCATCACTTTGATCATTAATCAAATGTACCTCCAAACAAGCAGGAAAATACAACAAGCCTTAACCGCACAGCACCTAGCTCAAGAGAGTGAGGCAGATTGTCTTCCGAGGAAACGGAAATGTTTGTTCTTCTGTCCCTGTTTTAGAAGGGATACCGCTACAGAGAGGGTAATTGGCACACAAACATTTCAAATTCCATGCAAACCTAACAGCTCAATTTTTTATTGTGGTTCTTCCACAAATTTTTCAGCATTTACCTTCTAAGGAAACATTTGTGATTTTTCCTTATTCTGCCACAAAGGAGGTGATTACAAAATCTCTGCAAGCTTTCCTCTTGCTTAGTAAGTTTATTTTCATATCCAGTTTTTAAGATTCATTATAGACAACTTTCAAATGCCAAAAGGCATTCAACTTGTCAGTGCCTATAAATGATGGCAGATTCATGTTAAAGTATATTTACATATCAATTACTTAGGACTCAAATACTGCACATGCTCTTGAAAAATACATTACTCTTGATTATAAATCAAGACAATTCAATTATGCATTTTAAATGCATAATTGTCCTCACATTTTCATAAATATTGGCAATATGCTATCAGTCTCTAAAAATGCTTCAATGAAATGAAAGAACGCCTTTTCAATACTTTAAGTGCTCTAAAAGATGACGAGTCATTTCACATTAATTCCTGCAAAACGGCAAAGACAGATTAGAAGAAATCCTTGTTAAAGTTCTATTAGTCTATATTTTCTCACCAATGCAGCGCTAATAAAAATGTGGGAAAACTCCTAAATTACTCCTATAAACTCAAATCCTACAGTATCTATAAAAGAACTACGAGCTGCTCCAATACCCTTGGTTAAAGGCAAAATATTTGCACAAATTTCTGAGGCAGAAAATACAATACGCCTTTGTCAACTTTTCCCAGCTTTACAAAACGTTTCTGTGCTCTAATAGGTCTTTTCTACCTCTACAAACTGTCATCCTATGATAGTAATCTTAAGCTTCGAAAGCCAAGGCATTATTGCCCATATAAAACTACTAATCACAGCTTTATGTTTAGGGCTGGTCTCTGAAAGAGGAAAAGAAACCTCAGTCCATTCATTGGCCCCAAGGCAGGATCAACTCTTCCTGAAAGACCTGGGATGAATTTTTGTTTAGCTAGTTCTTAAAAACTAGCCTATAAGTTCCTAAAATAAACTGCTGCAAGACTCAACTACCTTTTCTGCCGGACAATTTTCAGAACAGCTAACCTAAATTTCTTTGCTGCATTTAAACCTTACTACTTCTTGCCTTACGGAGGCAGAGATTGACCTGCAACACTGGGCACACTACCCAGGTTAACTGCAGGTTTCCTTCACGTTTTTGTATCTGGTTCCTCTTTCAACCCAGAGTCTTTCGTACATTTTAAATAAGAGAAAAGAATGGCCTCTCCTTACCTGTATGTTTACATACCCCCAAGGCAAAAGGGGCTCTCTACATGCATTAGGAGACAATATTAAGATGACATAGTAAGATCCAGCTTCCAAAAACGATGCGGTATACTCCAACGATTGATTAGACATTGTCTTACACAAATGTCAAAATTGCAACACACCCAACAGCTTTATTGATTATGACTTTCTTCTTTAAAATTTAACATTTCACTTCTACAAAAACAATCCTGAGTACAAAACTGCCAGTAGGATAGGGCTCTGTAATAAGCAGTAAAGGAACAGTGATAACTTTTATCATTTCCATAGCACTTAATTTCTTTAATGGACAATATAATTTTTGATCAGTGTTGACAGCAGTCATCTATGGTAGATGAGTATTATAACCCACAGTTCACACAGAGGGGGAAAAACAGAGCAGTCAAAGCCTGAACTTTCAAAAGCATCCACTAAATTCAAGTGCTACCGTTTTCAGATACCCAGCTGGAGCTATAAAGGCTCTGCAAAGGTGTGAACGCTGGACTAGCAGTTAGCACTCATGGAACAGTATACTATAACACACAGATATTTTTCACTACAATAACTCTTCAGCTACAGCTTTTAGAGTACTCAAAACAACATATGATGCTTCACCCTCTTGTGTGAATCGGAAAAACACAGAAGGCATAAAGACTTTTCATGCTGTGTAAAGAGCTGGGTAATGAAGTGTGTAAAGGGTGCATGATATTTGAATGAGAAAGCAAAAAGATTCCTAATGACTATGTAAGAATAGGGTTCCTCTGCATTATCTGAAATGACATGCAATCTGACAATTCAAACAAATCCAGTGCTAATACTCTATTATATGTCCATAACTGAACGCTATTTACATTTCATTTTTTCTTCAACACAGACATAGGCTGCATGTGTGACAGAGCAGGTTATCTGGTCCTACTGATTTATGGTTTCGCGTTATTGTAACACTGAGAAATCTGCTACTGACAGTTAGGCAGTTAAATGCAGGAAACGCGTGACAAACTATGCACAACAGCCTGTGCTCTAACTAGGATAAGGCTCGCTATCACAGCAAGTGTGGTCATTTTAATTTTTATATTTTTAAAACCTCTACACACTATTTTTTATTTATGACTTTTAAAGCTTAATAGTCCCCTTCCCACTCTCCAAAGCACCCTCCTCTCACTCTACACAAAACTTCCAGGACTAACAGCAATAATAACCGTTCTCATCAATGGGCAAAGGCAGCCCTAGAAGAAAATCAAACTGAGTTGGTTCTTTGTTTCTGGATGTTGCCTTTGTTGTTCAAGCTGCAACTCTTCCTCTTAGTCAAGACGGACTCGATAGTCTTGACTGATTGGCATGACTAATACCGCAACAGACATTCTGCAGATCACATTAAACAGCTGTGCAAACTGCCTGCACTCACAACTTGGCTGCCGACATTATTTTTATTTTTATTTGATGTGATTATAATGTCTTAGTGCCCAATCCCGGATCAGGAACACCATGTGACAACACTGCCCTCCTCTTCTTCCATTCCCTTTTCTCCCAGACTGTTTGAAACGATGCCTCAGTGGGCAGGATGCAGGGAATAATTGGTTGGGAACAGAATGGGCACCTGGCAACTACTGAGAAGCTTATCTGCCAAAACCCCTTTTTGGCTCAGGCTTGTAACCCAACAGTCAAACACTAGGCACAGACTCATTGAATAAGACAGATTTTTGCACAACTTTCAGGACAAAGCCCTCAGCTATATAGACAAGCCCAGTTAGAAACTATAATCCAAAGAGCCTTTTCCCCCTAAAACTGGGAGCAGGCCCTTGTTTAAAGTTTGTTTGGGTTTTTGGGGGGTTTTTTGTTTTGTTTTGTGTGTGTTGGAAGGGACCTTAAAGATCATCTAGTTCCAACTCCCCTGCCATGGGACAATTTCCACTAGACCAGGTTCCTCAAAGCTCCATCCAACCTGGCTTTGAACGCTTCCAGAGATGGGGCATCCACAACTTCTCTGGGNCTCTACACAAAACTTCCAGGACTAACAGCAATAATAACCGTTCTCATCAATGGGCAAAGGCAGCCCTAGAAGAAAATCAAACTGAGTTGGTTCTTTGTTTCTGGATGTTGCCTTTGTTGTTCAAGCTGCAACTCTTCCTCTTAGTCAAGACGGACTCGATAGTCTTGACTGATTGGCATGACTAATACCGCAACAGACATTCTGCAGATCACATTAAACAGCTGTGCAAACTGCCTGCACTCACAACTTGGCTGCCGACATTATTTTTATTTTTATTTGATGTGATTATAATGTCTTAGTGCCCAATCCCGGATCAGGAACACCATGTGACAACACTGCCCTCCTCTTCTTCCATTCCCTTTTCTCCCAGACTGTTTGAAACGATGCCTCAGTGGGCAGGATGCAGGGAATAATTGGTTGGGAACAGAATGGGCACCTGGCAACTACTGAGAAGCTTATCTGCCAAAACCCCTTTTTGGCTCAGGCTTGTAACCCAACAGTCAAACACTAGGCACAGACTCATTGAATAAGACAGATTTTTGCACAACTTTCAGGACAAAGCCCTCAGCTATATAGACAAGCCCAGTTAGAAACTATAATCCAAAGAGCCTTTTCCCCCTAAAACTGGGAGCAGGCCCTTGTTTAAAGTTTGTTTGGGTTTTTGGGGGGTTTTTTGTTTTGTTTTGTGTGTGTTGGAAGGGACCTTAAAGATCATCTAGTTCCAACTCCCCTGCCATGGGACAATTTCCACTAGACCAGGTTCCTCAAAGCTCCATCCAACCTGGCTTTGAACGCTTCCAGAGATGGGGCATCCACAACTTCTCTGGGCAACCTGTTCCAGTGCCTCACCACCCTCAGAGTGAAGAAGTTGCAGAGTGAGAGCAAACAGCCCAGGAACACGCTGATACAGTTACTACATTCCAAATTGCCTGAGTGTTTGCAGACTTCCTGAATTGTCTTAACTGAAGTAGCTCATCCAATTCTGAATTAATTCACCCAAAATAAACACCAAATGAATTACAAAAGGCAACCTTATTTTTATTTCTGAAGTGTGAAAAAAGAATATTCCAAATCTTTCCTCTTAGTATAATGTTATCGCTTCTGTTGCCACATAACGGACTTCAACGTTAAGTTAAAACTAATACTAAAAATCCCTCAAGCCAAAAGGATAAACTGGTGATAAAAATATCTTATATAATAAGGATGGATAAACTGTATTACTTTCACACCAAGCACAGCTGGAAAATAAGTGAATTGCAAAATTATGATTTAGTGATATCCTCTTTCAGAAGTCTGTTCACTCTCCCACATGCCTGGAAAATAAAAGCCTCAAGATACGCAACTTAATGGCGAGACATGTCAGTACCATGACTTTTCCCATCACTGACGTGGACAGAGAGATGCATCTGACATAAGCAAACAGGCGAAGCAAAGTGACAGGAATAAGAACGCTTATTCCATATTAATAAAACAACAATTTCAATTTGGACTAAAGAATAACTGAAGGAAAAAAAAAAATCAAGTTCTGTGTGTGTTTGATATTAATTTTTGCCTGGATATGAGTTAACAGATGTCAATATGGAATATTTTTTCCAGAGAGATGTTTGTCAATCTGTCAATAGTATTTTGCTTTCATGACAAGCAAACTCTTGTTAACATCAATTGATTTGATAAGTCTTCAGTCGTATCATCAATGACAGGCTTCAAAAAAGCTTGTCAAAGGAGCTTTAGGGGGAAAAGGAGAACAAGAACAACAAACAATTTTGGCCTTTAACTGCCTGTATTTCAGTGTTACTTGCTATTAGGAGTCAACTGTTATGTTCAGGACTAGAGCCAGTCAGTGGTAAAACAAACCTGCTTACAGCTTAGTTTGCTTTACTCATATTTCTGTATTTTAGCTCCTGTTAGGGAGACAAAACAACAAGGGGAAGGGACGGTGTGTAGCCAAAAGCCTGAGGAAAGACCACATAGTCCTACGTCTGGGTCGCATCTCAAGTACACATACCATTTATGCCAGCATTAATGGGCAACTCTCCTATACCAGTAACCTATACAATATTATTTTTACTCTATCAAGACAGCATGGGAAGAAAAGGTAGAGGATGTGACTTGCTTCACGTTGAGGGTAAGATGCTTCTGGCCTTTGCCTAATTGTAGTCACTAAATACATCTCACCAAAAGCCTAGTCATTATGGGTTCTCATACTCACTAGGGTCTTCAAAAACATGATTCTGCCAGTCTGACATCTGAAACTGGATGTTGACTCTCTCTGCAATGTGTATAAAAAAGCTGAGAGAAAAACCTGCAGGAATTTAGGAGTGTCAGATGCGTGGGACGACTCCAGGCCAAAGCAGAGGGCAGAGATGGCAACCAAGCTTCAGTGCCGCAGACAGCAGATTTATTGACAAGACTGTTTTTTGCAGCTTTAGCCTTTCTAAAAGCTTGCTGAATCCTACAAACAGTCATCACATGGTAAATATAACAGTCCAGGTCTTCACCACTAATAAAAACAAGCACCTATTGAGCTCATTAAAGATGTGAGAGTAGTCAAGGATGAGGACTTCAGTGAGGATGGCTGAAACAGCACTTCATACCTGCAGGCAGGAGCTAGACATCACTCAGAACCTCTGGAATACCAAAGGAAACAACCTCTTCTACTTGACTGTGGGACAAAGAGGAGCAATGAAGCAGCCTGAACATTCACAATCAAGCCATCTTTCCCTTTCCTGTTACTACCTGAAAAGTAGTTCATTTTCTGCCAAAGCAGACTGTATTGGGTTTGCGTGGCAAGGTTTTGGTAGCAGGGGAGCTACACGGGTGGCTTCTGTGAGAAGGTGTTAGAAGCTTCCCCCATGTCCAATAAAGCCAATGCCAGCCAGCTCCAAGACGGACCTGTTGTTGGCCAAGGCTGAGCCCATCAGCAACAGTGGTAGCGCCTCTGGGATAACGTATTTACGAAGCGGGAAAAAAACCCTGTGCAACTGCAGCCAGAGAGAGGAGTGAGAATATGCGAGAGGAACAGCTCTGCAGACACCAAGGTCAGTGAAGAAGGAGGGGGAGAGGAGGTGCTCCAGGAGCAGTCTGCTCCTGAAGGGCTGTACCCCGTGGAAGGGACCCACACTGGAGCAGTTTGTGAAGAACTGTAGCCCGTCGAAAGGACCCACATTGGAGAAGTCTGTGGAGGGATCCCATGCTGGAGCAGGGGAAGAGTGTGAGGATTCCTCCCCTTGAGGAGGAAGGAGCAGCAGAGACAACGTGTGATGAACTGACCACAACCCCCATTCCCCGTCCCCCTGTGCTGCTCGGGGGAGGAGGGAGAGAAAATTGGGAGTAAAGTCGAGCCTGGGAAGAAGGGAGGGGTGGGGGGAAGGTGTTTTAAGATTTGGTTTTATTTCTCATTAC
>VYZW01045061.1:12937-24001 GCA_013401315.1 Balaeniceps rex | reverse complement strand
CTTTGTTGGTGATAGTTTTGTTTTTTGTTTCCTCAAAATCTGGAACCATTTTTCATCCTGTAACAAAGGAAAGGGAGAAGGAAACTATCTACATTTGAAATGCTTGATATCAGAGTTCTGAGAAGTTGGTTGTTTTCTTTGTTTTTCTTCCTGTTTCCTCTCTTCTTCATCCCCCCCTTGCCCCCACCTCCCCAAATCTGTGACACTGAAAAAGAAGAGATTAAAGAACACCATAAAGAGCTCTGCAGAGACTGACTGCAGAGGTCACTCTTCTATAGAGAAAAAAATTCTAAGACTTATTTTTTTTTCCAAGGAGAAAATAAAAAAGAGTTTCAGGAAAGAGTGCCATAATGCAAATCTTTCCATTGGAAAGTCTCTGAAAAGAACAAAAACTGGCTTAGGAAGATCAGAGAATTCTTCGTTCATTTTATGGGAGCAAGGGTGGCTCTTTAGTCTTGGGGTCAGAGCTTATGGAGGACAATACCACTTTTTTTTTTTTCCCCTAGGAACGTTTGAATTTATTCCTTGGATTCTATTTCAGATTCTATTTCCCAAAGAAACATATGAAAAGGAATGAATACATCTACATGTAAATCTACCATACTTGTAAGAAATTGTTGTTAAAAATAATAAGCAGAGCTACCTCAACAGTTTCCAGAGCATCTAGTATTTTCTGCATCTTATGCAGATTTCATCTACTGTGAGTAAATGATCCTCTATGGCAGGAACCTTGGGAAAATAAAAGTGATGGAATGTTTGTGTGTTATATGGATACTGCATGAGAGAGGGAAAAAACAGGGAGGGCGGAAATTGCTTGTGTAAGTATCTTGTCTGGATTGCGCTTCAAATGTAATATAACTTTAAAGTAAAAGCAGCGATACAGATTTGTTAGCCCCAGTAAAAGCCATATGCAATTGACTTTACTTGTGTGCATCATCGTATTAACTTCCCAAGATGCTTTTCCACGGAGGACCGATAGTCATGAAATAGTGGCTACAAGGCAATGTCATTTTTAGCCACTCACATTTGTGCCAACCAAGTGGCTGAGAGATGTCAGTGTAAGTATTATTCTGTCTGGGTCCTCATCAGAAGCTTCTGATTAAATAGATCACTTTAGAACCCAGTCTGGATGAATAGGGCACAATGGTTAACTTAGTCTGGATAAAAATGATATGTAACTGTGTTTGGAGTTTTCATTAAACTCACAACAAGGTGGTACACCTCCTAATATTTAGCTTGTTGCCTTCTCTGTGGCCACGAGCATAGGATTGTGTGAGGTTGTAAAACTGCTCATTTTTTACATGAAAAATATACTGCGTTTACTCTGAATGCAGGCCTTTTACTGAACACCCAAGTAGCCTTATTTTTGGTTCCCCCTTACAAACTCTTTGAATTTCTTATCCTTTAAAGCTTGTTATCTAGCTATAATCACTTTAGAGACTAATGTTTAGGGGAGGATAAGGAAACAATGGCATTGTTATTCTTATGAGAGTAAAATTGTGTTAAGAATCAACATGGTATTTATTGCAAAAATGAACTCGGTTACAGAAAATCCCCCCCCCCCCGCTTTTCCCCACATGCAAAACAGATTAAAATAAGTAAATTAATTAATTAAAATATAAAGCAAACAAACAAACTGACATATGCCTCTGGCACACTTTTAGGTTCAGATGAGTTCTGAAATTCCAGATTGAATGCAGCTTCTTTTCCAGAAAATCTCTAGCTATGCTGATTTACAACTCATAATTTATCATTAGTAACAGCTGCCACGATCTGTATTTTCATATTACCTGAAAGGTGCATTTTCTTTTTTTTGAAGGTTAATAAGAGGTGTTTTTCTCTTCAATCTTCATGCTCTTTCATTAAAAGGTATGAAAGTACTCTAGCCTGAAAGACCATATGGAGCATATTTAAAACAATGGTGAACAGACTCTTCCTCATGGTACTATTCTGCATTTTTAATTTGCAAAAGGGAGTACCACCATTCTGTCTCTCTGAAAGCAGTATCTGTTTTAAAAATCAGATCTTTGACTTTTTAATCCTTTGCTCTCTTTGGTAACGCATCACTGTTGCACATCCCATCAGGATGGAGTTAAATGCTCTCTCTACAAAGTGGAAGAGAAGTACTATCTTTCTTGTCTTAAGTATATTTAATGGAGAATATTTATGGATCCATCTTGTTCAGCAGTGTAGGTTAATTCTGGAGCAGACTGGAATTTTCACTTTTGTGGTAAGCAATGCTTTTCTCCATTTTTTTTTTTCTGGTTTCCATGATTCTTTTTATTCTACCTATTTGTCATCAGAATCATTTGTCTCAAGAACAGTGTTGTCCTTAATTCCTCTCTTTCAACTCAAGTTCATTGTCAGGTCTTAACCGGCTATTCCACTGTCACAAGAGCTTCTATTACTGTTTCGGAAAACACAGTGTTCTTGTACCGAATCGGTAATGGATAGCCTCCTGCCTCAGGAGGGGCTGTCTCACCCGGTGGCACTGCCTGGGACAGTTGGTTGCTGTGGGCAGTGAAGTTACCATGACCTTGCTGTGTACCTGGCCAAGGCCACCACTGCCTGGTGAGTTGGCTTCTGCTGGCAAGCAGGAATATTTGCTCTCATCTACAGTAGTTGCTGTCACAGTTCCTGGCATCGCTTCCAGTGGCAGCATGTAGGTTAAATACTCCACCAACAACGAAAACATGCAAAGTAGAAAAGCTGCATGCATTTTAGTCATTTACTAGGAATTGTGTTGCAAAGATTTTTCACCTCTTTCAAAAGCAAGTTGAAATAAGCTCTTTTTTAGGAGTTGCTGAATATTACAAATTCAGAACATGTATGATGGTCCCAATAACGGAATGATTCAGCTGACAACTCGAACTCCTGGTTTATGGAAACTATTTCCGTTACCAGCTACTGTGTACACAAGTGTGAGAAAAAGAGTAATACCTTTGTTACAGAGCAGGGAAATATACACAGGAATTCGAGAGACGGGAATGCCTAAGAGGGTCTGCAAGGTTATTATCCAGATCTTGGCCTTGAAAGTTTGTATTTCTTCACAGAAACCGACAGCAAAGAGATTTCATATGGGTTTCTATTATGACAGCTGCTATGCTTGTGGTTTCATTTTGTGAAGCCTTGCCGTTTTGAACAATACCTTATTTTTCAGTTCTTAAAGTTTTACTCAACAGTGGATATTTAAGGAGTTTTTCAGCTTTTTGTATGAACTGTGCCATTCCCAGAGGAGAAGAGTTGGCTGGTATATCAACACCATATTTATTACTCCTGCTGATTCATTAGATCTAAAATAGTTCAGGTGTTCGAGTAACACTTCTCATTACTAATGGGTGTATGTTCTGGAACCTAGTCTGAAAGAGAATCATCTGGAAACTTTGATATGTATTTTGGGGATTGCTTAGTAGAGTCCTCTAACCTTTTCCCATTTTCCATGTTTAAAAAGCAAGCCACACACTTTTTAAAATTCATTACCAAAGTCAGATTTCTCCCCCCTGCCCCAAGTTATTCAATACCTGTTATTTTTGTTAATGTTATTCTGGTTTAGTAATCAGATTCAAGAGTTGCTAAATCATATACTGAAATAAATTCTTTTCTTTTCATCTTCGGGGCTAGTGGCATAGCATTTAATTGTTTTCATAGCAGAATAATAAACTGTAGAAACTAAGGCCATGGTAGTTTGGTGTATTTACCACTGCAACTTTTATGGCTACGTATTTGAATGTTTATGCTAATTATGTGATACACTTTGGCATATTGAAAACAAAGTGTCACCTAAGGGAAGAATGAATAGGTGTAGAATGAAGCTGAAAGACATCTCCTAGTTATGCGATACAGTTATATGTGTGTTTACTCCAGTTAGGTGGTTTATCTTTGCTGTTGCTACTAGGTGTTTGACCAGAATCTATAATCTGACGACAATGAACCTTCTAATATTTGATCTCTTTTCAAAATCTACCCTCCTTTTTTTTTTCTTGTGTAAGAGTTATCTTTCATCCTAAGAGTTTTTTATGACACTTCCTCTGACATTTAAAGAGCAATCTTATTCCCTGATTGTCATTGTATTGTGATTATTATGTAAGCCAAGCTGGTTTTGTTGCTAGTATAAATAGGCTTTCCATTCCCTGAAATTCCTAGCATCCTTTTCCTGTTCTTGTGCCAACTTGAATCATATTTCTTGCAAATGGATCAGCAGATTTGCATGTAGCAGTTCTGATGAGGTCTTACTGGTACCCAGTGCCGTGGCTTGCAAAGTGTTCCAGCGATTTAATAGCTGGGTTCCTGCTCTTGTCCTGATAAGTCCCTTTCTCTAAAGTAGTAAAACTTGCACCATCTGTGTAATCGGTGTTTGTTTTCTCATCCCCTAGCAATTTGAACCTATTATTTGTTTTCTTCTAAGTTTGGAAAAAAGAGCAGAGGTATCAAAGGTAATTTCTTGCCTGCTTATTTCAAGTGCAGGACTTACTGCTCCCTGTAAATCCTTGACTAAGTGAAAAACTGCAGAATGAGCTCACATAGTATCTGCCAGAAAGAGTCCATATAAGAAAGAGAAGTCATAAATGCCTCAGTCTTACCTGGACCACACAAGTGTGTGCACACAGGTGCACAATCCATTAAGAACCATACTTAATGATTATCAGTTCATTATTTTTTCAAGTCTTAGTTTCTCTACTTCTTCAAGAAAATTGCTTATTCAGTCAGTATGAAAGATCTGTTTTCCTCCTTTGATTGCCATACAAGTTCTCAGACATTTTGGTTGTTTCCCTGATCTTTCTTAAAGAAATGTCAAGCTCTTGCCATTCAAGTCCTGAACTCTTCAGTAAGGTTTCATTGTTTTTATCTTATGTGTTACTGTGTGGGAGCTCTAGTCCAACGGACCATTTACATATGCTTAACTTTGCATCTGTGATACTTCTGTTGTCTTCCATGGGGCTACTCATGTATTTAAAAGTGATTGAATTTGTATACTCTGTTGGATTGGAGAAACCAGGATCAGAAGATAAAACGTATTGCATCTGCCTCAAAATTGCATGGAAGAAGGAAGTTTACGGAATGTGGAAGAAGGGACAAGCCACACGGGAGGAATATGGGGACTCTGTCAAAGTACGCAGCGATCTGGTGAGGAAGGCTAAGGTCCACTTGGAGTTAAATCTGGGTTGTCAAGGACAACAAGAAGGGCTTCTTCAAGTACATTGGTAGCAAAAGGAAGACTAGGGAAAATGTGGGCCTACTGCTGAATGAGGTGGGTGCCCTGGTGACGGAGGATGCAGAAAAGGCGGAGTTACTGAATGCCTTCTTTGCTTCGGTCTTTACTGCTAAGGCCGTCCCTCAGGAATCCCAGACCCTGAAGGTAGGAGAGAAAGTCTGGAGAAAGGAAGACTTTCCCTTGGTCGAGGAGGATTGGGTTAGAGATCACTTAGGCAAACTGGACACCCACAAATCCATGGGCCCCAATGGGATGCACCCACGAGTGCTGAGGGAGCTAGCAGATGTTATTGCTAAGTCTCTCCATCATCTTTGAAAGGTCATGGAGAACAGGAGAGGTGCTTGAGGACTGGAGGAAAGCCAGTGTCACTTCAGTCTTCAAAAAGGGCAAGAAGGAGGACCTAGGAAACTACAGGCCAGTCAGCCTCACCTCCATCCCTGGAAAGGTGATGGAACAGCTCATTCTGGATGTAATTTCTAAGCATGTGGAGGCAAAAAAGGTTCTCAGGAGTAGTCAACATGGATTCACCAAGGAGAAACCATGCTTGACCAACCTGATAGCCTTCTATGATGATGTGACTGGCTGGGTAGATGAGGGGAGAGCAGGGGATGTAGTCTACCTTGACTTCAGCAAGGCTTTTGACACTGTTTCCCGTAACATCCTCATAGGTAAGCTCAGGAAGTGTGGGTTAGGTGAGTGGACAGTGAGATGGATTGAGAACTGGCTGAATGGCAGAGCTCAGAGGGTTGTGATGAGTGGCGCAGAGTCTAGTTGGAGGCCTATAGCTAGCGGTGTTCCTCAGAGTGTCAGTACTGGATCCAGTCTTGTTCAACTTATTCGTCCATGACCTGGATGAAGGGACAGAGTGTACCCTCAGCAAGTTTGCTGATGATACAAAACTGGGAGGAGTGGCTGATATACCAGAAGTCTGTGCTGCCATTCAGTGGGACCTGGACAGGCTAGAGAGTTGGGCAGAGAGGAACCTAAAGAGGTTCAACAAAGGCAAGTGTAGGGTCCTGCACCTAGGGAGGAATAACCCCATGTACCATTACAGGTTAGGGGTTGACCTGCTGGAAAGCAGCTCTGCGGAGAAGGACCTGGGAGTCCTGGTGGACAACAAGTTAACCATGAGCCGGCAATGTGCCCTTGTGGCCAAGGCGGCCAGTGGTATCCCGGGGTGCATTAGGAAGAGTGTAGCCAGCAGGTTGAGGGAGGTTATCCTCCCCCTCTACTCTGCCCTGGTGAGGCCCCCATCTGGAGTACTGTGTCCAGTTCTGGGCTCCCTAGTTCAAGAAAGACAAGGAACTACTGGAAAGAGTCCAGCGGAGGGCTGTGAAGATGATGAGGGGACTGGAGCATCTCTCTTATGAGGAAAGGCTGGGAGAGCTGGATCCATTTAGCCTGGAGAAGAGGAGACTGAGAGGGGGTCTTATCAATGCTTACAAGTATCTTAAAGGTGGGTGTCAGGAGGATGGGGCCAGACTCTTTTCAGTGGTGCCCAGTGACAGGATAAGGGACAACGGGCCCAAACTGAAACACAGGAAGTTCCATCTGAATATGAGGAAAAACTTCTTTACTTTGAGGGTGACAGAGCACTGGAACAGGCTGCCGAGAGAGGTTGTAGAGTCTCCTCTGGAGATATTCAAAACCCGCCTGCACGTGATCCTGTGCAACCTGCTCTAGGCGAACCTGCTTTAGCAGGAGGGTTGGACTGGATGATCTCCAGAGATCCCTCCCCACCCCAATCATTCTGTGATTCTGTGATTTCTGTTCACATTTTACATTTTCTTCAATGGACAAAAGCTAATTCATCGATCACCTCAGTGGAGTAATGAGAATAATGACATGTGCTTTCTGTTTTTTGGGTTTTTTTTTTGGTTGTGGTTTTTTTTTGTTGTTACTCTTGTTGATGCTTAGGATGGTAACATTGCTTCTATACCTGAAAGCAAGAGAGACTTGGATACTAAATGTGTATGCTTCAAAGCAGTTTAGGGTCAGTCGAATTATTAGTCTAAACAAATGACAATATAAACAGATACATACTTTTATCAAAGTAGTTTACTAGCTGTTCTGTTAGAAGTGATGGGGTGTTTAAACCTGTAGTTAATATACAATAGTATTGCTGCAACAGAAACTGCATCTGTTTAGTTCTTGCACATTCTGGCACTTTTCAAGATGATCTTCTGAAAATACACTAAGCATTTGCTGCATTTCCAAAAAAAACTGTCTTTGGGTTACATCTCTCGACAAATTTCCAGTTGTGTGTGAGACTACATTGACTTACCAGCCCTACAGACTCAGTTTTTCCCCCTGGAATTTCTGAATGAATGAACAATACAGGTGACTTTTTTTTTTTTTTTATCTTTTACTCTAATAGATAGATCAGTATGTAAAGTCCACTTTAAATATATTAGAAAAGCAGTCTAATTAAAGAAGTCAAGCTATTTACTGAAATGTGATTGAAGCTGTTTCCTTGAAGAATAGACAAAAGAAGTTATTTTGGTCTTAGGAAAACAAGCAGTGCATGAGGCTGGCAATTTTACAGAAGTGAAGCTTGTGAACAATAGTATTACAAGAATTCCTTTTACAAGATAAGCACTAGGACATGTTAGCGCATATGTCTTTCATGGATATCGGAATACTTAGGGAATGTTTAAGCATAAATGTAAAATCAGTGGTTTAGATTTGACATGGTGATAATAGTGTCTCAAGATCTGTGCCTTACTGTCTTACTGAGGGGAAAGCAGACTACAAGTATAGCCCAGCTTCTCAATTATTTTAGATTTAAAAATACATACAGTGTCCTCTAAGTGGTTTTGGTTTTTATTCTCAGCATTCCTTTGTATTCTTTATTCTTAGCATTTTGTATATTTAAATGATATTAAAGATATCAAAAGCTGGATTGTTAAGAAACATAAATTTACCTTACCTTTATGAAGCCCTTATGTTCAGAAACAAAGCCTTTCTGTAATATCCATACAAATCAAGATCACTTTTTTTTCTAATTTCTAACACTTAAATTGGCTTTCACTCTGCTTTTCAGCATGTTGTAGGTCCTGTGATTCTCCTGAGATATTTTGTTTTATTTAAATCTGAACTGAGGCTAGAAGGCAAAACTATAATTTAACTTTATTGTGTAACGTTATAAGAAGCTGAAGCAGACTGAGTAGATAAACTACTATTGCTACTTGTTCCTGAAAAAGATACCTCTTTGGTTCTGAAGAGAAAGATACAATGGGTTGCAAATCCAAAGAAGTTCATCTGTGTGGAAGGAATGGTGTGAATGATTGGTGTCTGTTATCATTTAACTTTTTCCTGGACACTGCCTTTCTAAGGATGTTTTATGAGAAGGGCTGTAAGTACTGTGATAGACAAAATGAAAATGGATGAGAGCCAAGAACTCCTACTAAAAGTGTTCTCTGCCCAAGTGTGGAAATACTTGCTTCTGTTCAGCCTGAATTCCTCTGGAATCCCCTTTGCGATTCTCCTGAGCAGCTGCAGAGGTGCATGGCTGATGGCAGCAGCCTTTGGCTGCAATCCTGCTGCCTAGGAAAATGTCCGAGTTCATGGGATAAAACAGGACAGGCAGTATTTTATAAATACAACTCTGTTCCTGCCTCAGCAAGCCTGAATGTCCCCTTCTGTACAATTCCTTACTCCTTGCCCATTCAGCAACTCCCAAGCCCCCAATGAGTAAACTCATGCACTGGGATTTTCATCTTTCTCCAAGCTACATGGTGCTGTGCATTGCTATAATGGAGTAATAAATGATTAATCAAATCCTTTTGCATGGAAGCTTTTTAATAAAGGTGAATTTTAGACTGTGGCTATCATGCAGGAATGGAGTGACCGAATCTCCTGAGGATCACAGGAGACCAAGCAATATACAAATGTAGTCAGGACAGTAGGGATGTCTGAAAATAGGCAACTTTATTTTTATCTTAGGAAGATGGTATCGTGCAAGTAAAAGGGAAGTACTCTGGGAGCAGAAGAATTTCCCCAAATTGGATGAAGGAACAAGGGAGTGAGAAAAACAATCAGCATTTCCTTAACAAATTACATTTTGGAGAGAAATTTTGCATTTCTAGCAGTGTGGCTTGTGTGACTTACAAAAAGGGCAGTAATCTTTGTGAGAGATGAGATTCAGTAGACAGCCGTTATGTGTAATTTTTTTCTAGAATTGTGCCCCTTGTGCTGACCAAGTGGCAATCTGCTTTCCCTAATGCCATTTTATAATGGTAATTATGAAAGTTTTCTGGAAACTCTACCAAAGTTATAGTTTGGATGAAGGTGCCATATTTTACAGGAATTATTCTTTCTTATAAATCTCATGTGAAACTTCAAGGATGCTGCATCCTGCTGAGCCATTGGGTGTTTCTATTTTCAGTACTTTGTGTGCTACTTGAGTCATATTGATTTCCAAATACTATAAAACTGTACAAAACAGGAAGAGTGTAATAGCCTTATACAGTAGCTGAGATTTTTTTTTCCCCTAATTAAAGTATTTATTAAAATTGAACAGGAATAGCTCAATGTAATAAGAAGCTGCATTTTCTCTGTTTGCAACCCAAGCTACTGTCTGAACTAATTCCAGCTGTTCCTTGTTATTGTTCAAGTGTAAGCTTTAGCCACTGTGGAAGAAAAATAAGGGAGAAACTTTCTTTTAACGTCCTCTCAAAAGGTAGGCACGTACAATTTGTGCAGGTCAGCAGAGATGAAGTCTATCAATAACAAATTGTTGAAGAAAGAATAATTTTCCTTGTGCCTGTGTTATAGTTCTGTCTGATCTATTTATCTGTATTTCATTACAATAATTAATATTCTAGAACACCAACTTGCTATAATTAAGCTGTTTTTTGTTTCAGTTACCCTGAATGATCTAAAATATGAAACTTGGATAGGCTTGTGGTTGTGAAATAGTGCTGGCAGGTTACATTTACGTTTTTTTTAGTGAGGATGCCTGCAAGATTTTTACTTTTAAAGTAAGTTGAGAAATGTGGCAACAGTATTTTCTGCTTCTAATATATACAGGTACCACAATACTGCCCGTTCTTATGCCAAAAACCCCAGAGTACCTGTTTGGTTCCTCTCTGGAGGTTTTTAAGTTCTGAGACTTGATGGTTCCGCGTAGCTGGTCACTTCCTAAGAGTGATCAACAGTCTGCCAGATTTCCTGCACAGACATTAACTAGTCTGGTGGAAAGCATCCAGAAGGATTTATTTTTGTGCTCTTAAGAGACTTTATTCATTTCTTCCCCTCATACATGCCTGTGCCTTTCTCTGAAGGACAGGGACAAATGTCAGAGGCTGAAGCCAGCATCATCACTGTGCACCTCCCTCCTGTAATGCAGAAAGTCTGCCTTCTGCTGGTTGCGTGACCCCACACTGGGAAGGAGGGCTGGCCTTACATGTGAGCTCTGTGTTTTGACTAACAGCATTTTACAAATGTCCACTCAGCCTTTGGTTTTCATGTACAGCTTGTACACGGAGTTGCATGTGGTTAGACAGGCCTTTCAGATGTGAAGATGTACACCTGAAGGCACTGGCCATTAGCAGTTTAGGTCCCTGTCGTGGTTTAACCCCGGTTGGCAAACTAAGCACCACACAGCCACTTGCTCACCCTCCCCCTGCCCCACTGGGATGGGGGAGAGAATCAGGGAAAAAAAAAGTAAAACCCATGGGTTGAGATAAAGGCAGTTTAATAGGACAGCAGAGAGAGAGAAAATAATAATAATAATGATAAAAGAATATACAAAACAAGTGATGCACGATGCAATTGCTCACCACCTGCTGACCGATGCCCAGCCAGTTCCTGAGCAGCGATTGCTGCCCCCAGCCAACTCTCCCCAGTTT
>VYZW01045061.1:394-12815 GCA_013401315.1 Balaeniceps rex | reverse complement strand
TATAAACGTTATTCTCATCCTAAATCCAAAACACAGCACTATGCCAGCTACTATGAAGAAAACCAACTCTATCCCAGCTGAAACCAGGACAGTCCCACAGACATACCCTGTATTATTACTGGTGAAATTCTTGGTTTAAAGAAGGAAGATATCAGCAAAAAGGTTATATTTGTCAATATAAAGGCTTTATTAATCTGAGTGGTGCAAGATGATTTGGACGACTGGGTTATTTCTGGAATGATGCCTCACCCTGTATTATTACTGGTGAAATTCTTGGTTTAAAGAAGGAAGATATCAGCAAAAAGGTTATATTTGTCAATATAAAGGCTTTATTAATCTGAGTGGTGCAAGATGATTTGGACGACTGGGTTATTTCTGGAATGATGCCTCACCCTGTATTATTACTGGTGAAATTCTTGGTTTAAAGAAGGAAGATATCAGCAAAAAGGTTATATTTGTCAATATAAAGGCTTTATTAATCTGAGTGGTGCAAGATGATTTGGACGACTGGGTTATTTCTGGAATGATGCCTCACCCTGTATTATTACTGGTGAAATTCTTGGTTTAAAGAAGGAAGATATCAGCAAAAAGGTTATATTTGTCAATATAAAGGCTTTATTAATCTGAGTGGTGCAAGATGATTTGGACGACTGGGTTATTTCTGGAATGATGCCTCACCCTGTATTATTACTGGTGAAATTCTTGGTTTAAAGAAGGAAGATATCAGCAAAAAGGTTATATTTGTCAATATAAAGGCTTTATTAATCTGAGTGGTGCAAGATGATTTGGACGACTGGGTTATTTCTGGAATGATGCCTCACCCTGTATTATTACTGGTGAAATTCTTGGTTTAAAGAAGGAAGATATCAGCAAAAAGGTTATATTTGTCAATATAAAGGCTTTATTAATCTGAGTGGTGCAAGATGATTTGGACGACTGGGTTATTTCTGGAATGATGCCTCACCCTGTATTATTACTGGTGAAATTCTTGGTTTAAAGAAGGAAGATATCAGCAAAAAGGTTATATTTGTCAATATAAAGGCTTTATTAATCTGAGTGGTGCAAGATGATTTGGACGACTGGGTTATTTCTGGAATGATGCCTCACCCTGTATTATTACTGGTGAAATTCTTGGTTTAAAGAAGGAAGATATCAGCAAAAAGGTTATATTTGTCAATATAAAGGCTTTATTAATCTGAGTGGTGCAAGATGATTTGGACGACTGGGTTATTTCTGGAATGATGCCTCACCCTGTATTATTACTGGTGAAATTCTTGGTTTAAAGAAGGAAGATATCAGCAAAAAGGTTATATTTGTCAATATAAAGGCTTTATTAATCTGAGTGGTGCAAGATGATTTGGACGACTGGGTTATTTCTGGAATGATGCCTCACCCTGTATTATTACTGGTGAAATTCTTGGTTTAAAGAAGGAAGATATCAGCAAAAAGGTTATATTTGTCAATATAAAGGCTTTATTAATCTGAGTGGTGCAAGATGATTTGGACGACTGGGTTATTTCTGGAATGATGCCTCACCCTGTATTATTACTGGTGAAATTCTTGGTTTAAAGAAGGAAGATATCAGCAAAAAGGTTATATTTGTCAATATAAAGGCTTTATTAATCTGAGTGGTGCAAGATGATTTGGACGACTGGGTTATTTCTGGAATGATGCCTCACCCTGTATTATTACTGGTGAAATTCTTGGTTTAAAGAAGGAAGATATCAGCAAAAAGGTTATATTTGTCAATATAAAGGCTTTATTAATCTGAGTGGTGCAAGATGATTTGGACGACTGGGTTATTTCTGGAATGATGCCTCACCCTGTATTATTACTGGTGAAATTCTTGGTTTAAAGAAGGAAGATATCAGCAAAAAGGTTATATTTGTCAATATAAAGGCTTTATTAATCTGAGTGGTGCAAGATGATTTGGACGACTGGGTTATTTCTGGAATGATGCCTCACCCTGTATTATTACTGGTGAAATTCTTGGTTTAAAGAAGGAAGATATCAGCAAAAAGGTTATATTTGTCAATATAAAGGCTTTATTAATCTGAGTGGTGCAAGATGATTTGGACGACTGGGTTATTTCTGTAGTTCCTTGTGAACTTTAACAGTAGTGGCTTATATACAGGCAAATCTCAGTATAACTTCAAGCATGGGTAACTGTTAAGCAATTTGCCCAAAACTGCATAATAAACTTGTAACAGCAGAATATGAAGTCAGAATTTCCCAAGGCATAAGTCCTGCCTCTATCCATCTTCCTCTCGTACTGCTGGTTCCTGCTCTTTCGTAACCTCATAAATACAGCCTTGTTCCAAACCGGTCCTTTGCTGTTCTTTCCTGTTGCATCCTCTGCTCTTCACTTCCACGCACCTTTACTAAGGTCTGCCTTTCTGGGAAGATACCTCAGGATTGTGAACCAGGCTGTGCTGAACAACAGAGAAATGGGAGGATGATGTAAGGGCAATGAAAGGAGTAATTAGAGCATTCTGTATTCAGAAGTATCTCCTCAAAGAACCCAAATAAATGGATAGAAGGATTAGGCCTGTGAATTAAGGGCCTGCCAGGAAATTTGTTGCTTTGAAGACCAAGGAAATAAATGAATAAAAGCTTCACTAACATGGGGTTAAGATTATTCACTGGTGCTCTGTAGTTTTTGAGCCTCTAGAAACCAGAAAGTGCATGATTTAAAGTGTTCAGCTTCCACTGTGGGATTTTAATTCTGCTTTTCTGGAATGATGCCTCACTGTATCTTCTCATGCTCTTGCACAGCCTCTGCAGGTGCCCCGACAGCTCTGGGCACAGAACACCTAAGCAAAGCCCTGACACGTCCTTCTTTCCCTGGCAAAATTTGTTTTTTTAAATAGGTATGGCAAGCAGGGGCTTTTCACAGCGCTGAGCTTACTCTTCACAAATTACACCAGACTTGCCTGGGGTTTCATTCTGAGATGCTCCTTTCACTTACCCCTCACTATACTTTCAGGATTCATTGTCATATATGCCAGTAGGCTATTAGTAATTCCATGACACGAAGGCATTTTTGTTCATCTCTAGGGAACCTTTGTAGCTGAATCATTCCCACACAATCAATTCAGTTCAGCCCTGAAAGGAGGCATTCTTGATTCCTTGGGATAAATATATACCCTTTTCAAATCACAAGATGCAGCTCTTCCAGACTGCTCTCACTAATAACTCCACTGGTCGCCACACTGAGCGTTAACATAGTGAATGCAGCTGGAGTGTTTGCAAATATGTGCTGGAATGTAAATGTGTGAATACAGCATAAACAATAACACATTGTTCTAGTTCATTCACATATCTATTCATGTATCTTGTAGCAATTTTCAGGCCCCTGAGAACCATCATCTAGTCCAGCCTCTTGGCTATCCTTCCTGTATGAGTTTCTCAGACGATAGCTTTCTTCAGTTCATCTTCGAGCTCCAAAGAAATCAAAAGATGGACAACCTCTACTAATTGCAGAGGTTTTCCTATCTGTGAGCCCTTGTCACTGAAGCATTCCCAGGGACTGTTGGCAGTTCCCTGACTTCATAACCAAGGTCATGTTACAGGGGTAGTATGTTATTTTTCATTGCCTAAGGCACAATCTAAAAGTATGTGAGACTGCTGCCACAGTCGAACTGCACTAACTAAGCTTTGGGACATTCAAAACATACAGAATTAAAGAGTGAGTTTTTTCCATATTATTTTCCATCTTCACTTTTCATAGGAAAACCTGGAAGAGAGCACTAGGATTCTTTGAATAAAGCTTTTAGGTCCAGGTATAAAATCGCTGAAGTTCTCTTGCTTCATTCCTGTGTACAAGGCTCAGCAAGTCCTTACAGGCTGTAATTCAGATAAAGAAGCATCTAGGAAGAAGGAGTTAGCGCATGAGGTGCCTTAAGGGGAAATCTTAAGAGTAGCCAATTGAGGAAGAATACTTTTGTTGAACTTGAATTTTGAGTACTCGGTAATGCCAAAACATAACAAGGGTTTGAATATTAACTTCTGGACTGTGTTTTTCCAGAGTCTCAGATATGCCCTTCCTCTGTTCATTTTCTGTATGTGATTGAGCTGTGCTTTGGGAGAGCCAGAGTCTCTAAAGCTTTACTGGTTTGTATTACTTTATCCGTGGTACTTTGCTGGCTTATTATGAGAACAACGCTTGCCAATGCTCTCTATTAACTTTCATAGTTATCCTTACAAACAGTAATTGATCTTTTGGTGAATTTAAATATCCTCTTCAAAGGCATGCTGGGAGATTTTTTTCTGTGGCTGAGTGATAATCTTCTTTATTATATTTACAACTTTTAACAAAGCTCTGGTTTCTCAGCTAATTAAATTGTGTGGGTTTTCTTTCTTTTTTTCTTTTGATAGAAGTTTTTTCATCTTTAATGCTTTTTCACCTCTTGAGATATTTTGAAAATTAAAATGATAATACGAAAAAACCACAAGAAATATGTTAGCCAGTCTTGGTTTAGACATTCATAATGGATTCTTGAGCCTCAAGTGAGAATATATCAAGAAAAGTTTAATTCACTTAACCAGAACGATGAAGGAAGTTTGTTCAGCATTATACTTCATTTTGACACAATTCTATTCACATTTTAATAGAATTAACTCATGATATATGTACCCATGAGTTAAGATTGTGTTAATTTCCACTTCTTTATTCCATTTGCTGCATTTCAAATACAACATCTTAAGAGCAGCTGTTGAGGGGTGCTACATCATGCTCCTGTTCTGTTATCCCATGAATGCTGCAATGTAGATTACATTAGTAGAACTTATTTTATTTGCAATAGTGTCTGAATATATTATTTTTAGTAGCATATATGTGTTTCAGAACATATAATATTTATACATTCTTTTAAGTCATTATAATGATCTGTACCTTCAAGCTAGGTCAAGTCAGCAGAAGTTTTTTTCAAACTTGTTCTGGGATCCACAAAGAAATACATGCTATATTTTCTTCTTGAGCAGGCAGATTTTTTTCTGTCTTTATACAAAAAACCACAAATGCACAGTAAACACTGTTTTTCCTAGTGCAAACGTGAGTTCTGTCTCACTAACTTCAATATTATTATAATGATCGGTTCTACATGGATTCACTAATCTGAACGCTTTCTTCAACAAAATGAACCAAAGCATTTTAATTAATAGGCTTTAGGACCTTTTCAGTATTCTGTCCTCGAAGTTGTAAAGTGGAAGGTTTTTGCTGGACTTTTTTTAATTAGGAAAATTAATTTTTTCTTAATCTTAAAACACATTTCTCCTGTGAGATACTGTGCAATGCCATTTTGTTCTGTTGATAAATGAAATATTCTAGAAATTTGTTAGTTGGAGTCATTTGGCTTTGTCAAGCTAAGTACTTTGAACATGTCAGTATGGTCTTCGTTCTCCTTGATGTTTGGTATTTTGAGGAGAGGCACGGCAACGAAGGCAGCCATGAGCTTCACAAAGTAGAGACATTTTGCGGGGGGCGGATTTTCCATGTTGGGCAGGGCATCAAGGTTTTGGTTCAAGCAAGTGGACAGCTTGAATTTTAAGGGTTGAATTTTGATTTTTTTTTTTAAATGAATTATTACAAGAGCTGGCTGAACACTAAAAAGATGAAGGGATTCCCTTTCTGGAAGTTGTGTTTGAGAAATCTAGGGGGAAGATGGGAGCTTTACAAGTTGGAGTGAAGTCTGCTTTTGTTGGAAATGGGGCAATAAGATTTTTTTGGTGAGCAGCATTACTAAGGGACAGCAAATAGTATTAGAGGCAGGGTGCCAGAACGTGGATTTTTATGTATATGGGCAAAACCATATTGATGAAGGCTAAACTATGAAAGAGAAGAAGGGACCCGATATTGAAATGTTTGAGATAGGTTTCTCTTTGTCAATGCATTTGAGGTAAGCATGCTTGCTAAGGACAAGAATTCCTATGGTATAAATAAGAGTGTGTTGTAATTAGAGGCAGACGTTTCTTTTTGATGGCCCTGGACTCTACAGTTCATAGTAATAAATGTGCTTGCTATTCCTGATCATACAACAGTGATATGGTGCAGAAGTTTTTAACACCTGTCTTACAGAGTGAGTTCTTTTACAACTAGCTAGAATTAATTGTTCTTCTGCAACGCTTCTCTGCAGCGAGGCTGGGATTGAAAGTGTTCAAATGCTGAACGCAAAAAGAAATCAGTCTGAATCCGGTCTCTGAATTCCTTCCAAAAGGAGTCTGACTATTCCTTTTCAGTGTCTGAAGAGGGTGGGACAAGCAGTGAAGTGACCACTGGTTTTGGTTTGGTTTTTTATTTTTTTTTTTTTTAATTCTGGGTAGTTAGTATATGAAGACTGTGTTATGATACAGGCTGTGCATAGGCTGCTGAGAGCTGCAGGCTGTATGGCTTGTGGGATAAGCAAGTGTACCTGAGTCTCAGGCACTGATCATACTTTGTAGGGTGTGTAGCAGTCTACTGATAGAGAGCATGCTGTGTCAGTGTGAACGTGCACGATACTTTAATAGTTGTATTTTTCCTTTGTTTTCTTAGAGAAAGAAGAAAGACTTTGTCCATTTTTACAGTCTTCATTCAGGAATATTTTTAGGAAAAATATACTCTCTGATCAGCTGTCACCGAGGCAGCGTACAGGAATATTCTCATCCATTTTATGGATTTAGAAGAAAAGGAACTGAAACTGAGGGAGACTTTGACTTTTAACACAGCAAAAATATTCAGCAGTTTTTAGCCAGTGTGCGCTTTTGGGCTGCTTTACTCAGTTTGATAAATTATTCACAGATGACTGCAAATTCTAGCCAGATTGCTTATTTAAATGCACCATTACTGGACACCTCACCAGCTTCTCATCCATTTCAGCACAGTGTACTCCTACTTGATTTCAAAGCTTATTTTACTTAAGAAACCACTTTATTTTTCCTGGTTTACTGGCTGTGCTCAGAAAATTATGATTTTACTACTCTTTTAAACCCATTTATATGTTGCTTACCTTGCAACAGATACAGTGTTTGACTATAAGGCTTTTTTCCTGCTTATCTGGTCCATTTTATATGATAATGCCTAAAGGAATCTATTATTTAATGAATAGTTGTTTATTCCTCAATTCTTACATTTTACCCTTCAGATTTGGTTGCTGGATATTTCCTACAGAATGGCTCAGGATTTCTGGATACAACATGTCATATTTTATATAATGCCTTTTGCTACTGAAATGTTTTAACTGCAGTGTAAGTAAAAACAGACTGGATTTTGTGTCCAAAACCAAATTTTAATTGGCAGACTGGTTCCCTTGGGGGATACCAAGTTGTGGTTCAATCTGCAGCATTGGAGAATAGGAAATCAAGTCCCCATAGAGGGGGAAAAAAAAAAGAAAAAAGTATTACTTTATTACATCATCTTTTGTATTATTTTTATATACTTACATAACCCACCAGCAACAGAAAGGAAAAACAGATACTTACCATGCTTTGCTTTTTGCAACAAAAGACAGTTTTCTTTGTCTAGCAGGCTGAGGACTGTAATAACTACAAAGCCTTGTTCAGTTCTAACAGTAGGTGTGGGAAAATCACATACAGATACAGATCTTGGTTTCTTGCCAAGGAACATATCGGACTCCGAGATAACCTGGATGACTTTGTACCCTATCCTGTATGACAGAGTAGCAGATGTTTGGCCAGCTGCCACCCAGAAGCACTGGTAGCCTTGAGGGTCTGGCTGGCCACCAGCCAGCCTGTTGGCAAGATCTTGGAAGCCAAAGCTTCCAGCAGCCCCTGATGGTGCTGCTGTTAGGCCCAGAGCTCAGAAACCCCAATATCTTTATCGTTCATCAGCCAGGGATGGCACTGGTTTGGAAATCCCAAACTGTTGGTGTCCCAGTACTTAACGCTCTGTACCAGCCCTCTGGACAGATTGGTGGAAAATATGAGAACCTCATTGGCCTTGTGTCCTTGACAGTCTTCAGGCCCAGGGAGGCAGGCAGAGGAGCTGCCAGAAAAGCAGAGAGGTGTCTAGCTAGGCTTTCATTAGAATTAAAATTGTCTGCAGGAACATGTCAAATTCAGCATTTTCTAGCAGAAAGTTGCTATACTGGAGCAATCTTAACCAGCCTTATTAAAAACTTAAATTCTTTCAGCCTGAAGAAGAAAAAAAATTGAGGAGGTTGGAAGTTGGTGATACCTCCTTTGCATCTATGCAGTTACGATACTGTTCTGGTGAAGTCTAGAATAGGTCAGAAAACCAAAACAACCAGAATATCCAGAAGAAATTAAGGGTTTGGGTGTTCGGTTCCCAAAAAGGAACTTGAAACAGTATGAAAAGTTTTGCAGTTCATTTAGGAATTTTTTGAAAATTTGAGGGAGAAGAAAGATAGGAGGTTGTGCATAATTTCTTAGCCTCTTCACATTTTAAGCCTGATTTACCCTGCGGCAGATCACAGTAGTGGTTTGCAAGGTGGTGTGCAACCCAAGATGTTTTATCCATATTCAGTAGTTGAAATCTGAAACATTTTTCATGCTTACATTTTTATTCCTGAATATTTGTTCAACTTCTAAGCTCCTGGTTTAAAGTTTTTTAAAAAAATTACAGAGTTTAATAATAAGAACTTGATCTCAATTAATTATTTGTGTTTTAATTACTGGCGTACTAGAGAAGGGGAGAATAGTTTGTGCTGTTTACATATACATTGTAAAGCTTAATGAGAACTACTTGCAATTGAAACATGATCACTGCACGTGTTCCTGGCTGAATTTTTACTGTTACCTTGAGCACAACTGTTATCTTTGTGTAATATTAATTAAACGGTATATCCCAAAGCGCATCAACAGTGAACAAATAAAAACCCAGGTGGATTGCTACTCTCATTAGATTATCTCCCTTCTTTCTCCTCTCCTGTCTGCCTAGAATTGATATTTCTATTTGGAAATGCCAGATCCCAAAATGGATGTTTTGAAAAGTGAGTGCTGTAATGTGGTAAAGCAGATTTATCATTCAAAGAAGGAAAGATAGCCAAGGAGGAGGAGGAAGAAAAGGCAGGTGGCCAGAGAGCAGAGGCCCCCTTTCCTGTTCTGCTTCATTCTTTTTGTGCGTCTCTGTGCAAGTCCAATAACTTTTTAATACTAAGAACATTTTGGAGTCTAATACTACATAATTAATTGTCCTATGAGTTGAGGTGATTATATAAACATCCACATCTAGGGATTAAGAATACAGTAAATTTTGATTTAGAATGAAGAACAATATTGAAATGTCAGCTAGATAAAAGTAAAAATAATAACAACAACAACAATAACAACTTGTAAATCTTTCACCAGTAACTGCAAATTAAACACCAAGGTGGGTTCAGATTTTTGAACTCTGAATTGTTCTCACATGCTGGTACTGTTCCTTTCTTCTGTGTCAAATCTATAATGTGTATTTTACAGGTGTTGCTTCTTTTGCATCTCATTCTCAATAGAGAGCTCATTGTAAGTAGCATATAAAGCTAGGCATTTCTTCTAGTGGTTCCATATAGTGTTAGCTCTTGCCCTGTGCTTAGGAACACTGCTCCTTTCCAAAGATTTTTGAACGCACAATGTCCCTTTTATTTTTCATTCTTTAAAATAAGTTATTCAGGCTTGATCCTAAGCTGTGGCTTCCATGAACTGCTTAGTTTGAATTTGCATAGTGTCTTTTTATTGCATTTTTCTTAGCGCTCATCCTCCCAGATATGTGAATTTACTACTTACTCCATGTTTGTTCATACAAACATGCACCTGACAAGAAATTTACAGCAAGCTTTGTCATTGTTTTGTTCATAGCTCCTCTTTGTTCTAAACCAAAAACCTGAAGATGCCAAAGATACTACTACACGTCAGTTTTTTAAAAGTTTACTTTTTAGAAATCAGAATGTGCCTCAGTCAGGTCCTCAGTTTGCAAAGTGGTTCTTGAGGAATGGGAAACTTTTCTTACTATTTGAGGAAACTTTCATTAAGAACAATGAAACTTGTTTTCAGTCAAGTACAGATTGTTTAGTTATATACGATTACTGGAGTGTGAAAGGATCCTTCTACAAAATCTAAATTCAGCAATACAGTTTAAATGTTCTTTATATATCCGTTAGCAGAATGAAGGCACAAGAAGAAAATTAAAATTAGTTTCTGTTGTGTGTCTGAAACAAGCACCAGAAGACTGCATTTACAGAAAAATTTGAATAAAGAAAGCTTCGGGGTTTTTTGGTACACAAGCAGTAGGCTGTAAGAGAGGAAACGTTATGGAAACAGATACAAAGATTGGAGATTTTCAATTTGGATGAGAGCTGACTAAGAATGTTTTCTTTCTGTTGTGTGGAAATCAGTCCTATGATGGTAGCAAAATTAAATATTCTGCCTGTGTTCATTTAGCTTCAGATTGGCCCTTTTGGGACTCAGCTAAAATGCAGGAATAAAACTGAAACTACCTCTCAGAGTTTTGAAGATTTTTTCTTTCCTCTGGGCCCAAGAGAATTAAAGGAAGAAAAGTAAAACATGGATCAATGAACTCTTTTTTCAATTATTTTACAAAACAATACAGATTGCAGGGAATGAATCATCTAATGATATTTCACTTCTTAAAAATTTAATGAAAGAGATTATTCTCTGAAGTAACCTGCTGTGCCTGTTTCACAGTGACAATGTACAATATTCCNTGTTTGATGGAAAATTAGGTGTGGGAGAGATGCTGGTTAGAGTACCCAATAATTTCAGGGATACTGCACTAAACTGAGAGTCTGGGCAGAGTGGATTTTTATCTTACCAGCTGTCATAAATACTAAAGCAAAATAAACAAATGGACTGTGTGACAATCTGATATACTGTTCTGTTGCTTCACAATAGTACAAAGCTGCTTCTGAGGTTTTGTAGGTTTGATAAAGTTAAGGTACATGTTACTATTTATGATGTGTTGGATGTAGAACTGAGCTTTATGTCATGCTGGGGCATATTATCAACAACAGTGCAGGTAATGGGCAGAGAGCAAGGTACATGGGAGGCTGCTTGCTTGTTAAGTCTTGAGCTTCATGATTTTAAGACTCGAGAGGTTTGTGGCACTAGCTGACCTTAGCTGTCAATATACAATGGATTTTTGGCTTATTTTTAATGTGGCTTAATATTTAGCATGCTTTGAGAAACAAATATTCTCTAATACTTCTGAAAGTTGCTTTGTTCTAATATATCCAGTGATCTAGTACTCAGAAGTGCCTTCTGATTTTGGGTGCATCACTCTTGGGACGAGAATGTAAGAATCTGGAACTAAAAGTGATACCTTGTGCTGCTATTTCCTTGCTTTCATTAGACTGCTCTGTCATATAGCTCCTTCATAAAGTATGTGATCTTCATTATAAAATTAGTACAGGTTTTTGGCCCCATTACTTTGATGGGAAGACTCTTCCAGGCTTCTCTGTCACAGTGTTTAGGAAACTTTGTTTGAATTTGAGCTGAATATTTGGCTAATTTTATGTCCATTTGTTTTCATTCCAATGTTCTCTTACCCTGACAGCTTTCTCTCTGAATAGTATTTAAACTCCTGCTGTATTTATGCTCTGTAAGAAACTTAAGGAATCCTGGCAGTATAAAAGAATTTGGAGGGCTGATGTAAACCATCTTCAAGCATCTAAATCATTAATTACTTTTGATTGCTCCCTGCCTTTATACCTGTCACTATTCTCTACATTTGGTGTAGACAGAATGCAAGTTGTAGTGGTATAGGATTATACCAGTGAGGCAGTGTTAAATGCAAAGTGTTCAGTACTCCTTAGGATCTGTATTCCCTTTCTCTTTTTAGATGCCCTGCACAGCTTCATACTTGACGATATGGAAGGCTAAATATAGTATTTCTCTGCATATATGGGCACTAGATTTGCAAAGACCATCCATGAGGGTTGGACTTCCTAAATATTCAAACTAGTTATTGCAATATAATTCTGAAGTGATATTCAATGCAGTGGTAAAATTACTTATTTTACTTTTGAGGGAGCACTAAATTTTCCAACTAGAATGACGTCCATGTCATCATCACAGATTGCTGTTTGTTCAGTTCCTTTTATATGGATGAATCTCAGAAAAATATGTATTATGCATGAACTCTGCAGATGCAATATGAAATCATAAGCTGTCCAAACGTTGAGCTGTTTTGTGTTACACAAATGCCAGTAAATTTGCAGAGTTACCAAATACTAAACTACTTCTGTGCACAAGGACTAAGGCAATATGTGCATTCAGCAAGTTCTTTGTTTTCTTCATTACTGCAAAGACAAAAAGAAAAAACCAAAGCTGTCAACGAAGAAAAGTTTGCTAAACGAAGAGCAAAGATTGTCTCTGCAGGCTGTGTTTGAGATTGTTGCACAGGCAGCTGAGGAGACACAGCAAGATCTTCAACTAGAACTGTGCTGCTCTTGTGTTGAAATGTATAAGC
>VYZW01045059.1:29280-46750 GCA_013401315.1 Balaeniceps rex | reverse complement strand
TCTTTTTTGTCAATATGGCAATTAAGGTCTGGGAGATTAAAGAAAAGAAAGTAAATGCAGTTTTGGCTCCTACTGTAGACTGATGGCTTAGTGATCCTTTGCATATTAATGAGGTGCTTTAATGGTTCTGGAGTAGCAAAATCCAGATCAGATGTGAAAAACTAAATAATAGTGAACTGCAGAGTGTGAGTTATGTGATGCCCAGAATTAGGCAGGTAGGGTTTCTTATGCTCAAGATTGATGTCCAGACTGGTTTGGCAAATGACATGTCCTTCAAATGCAAGGGATGTGCTGAAGGTGTCCAGATGCCTGGAGATTTCCTCATTTGGCCTCTTGTAATACCATCTTTACCAAAACTTCTATCTAGTCCNATTGGGACAATTTCATTCTTAGCTGCTTTGTTCACCTCGGATGACACAAAGTAGCCACAAAATAGGCTTTAACATCCCTAGTGTTTGTTTTCCCCTAGTCTCCTCTTTTGGACAGCACACTTATTACCTATCCTTAAGGGGGTGGCTGTCACGTCTCTTCAAATGTATCTTCAGGGAATTAATTAAATTGTCTTTCTTAAAGTGGGTGGGCATTTAGAGGAGGTTTAATTTGAAATGAGAAATTAAAAAGGTCTGAAGTTAATTCAGAATGCTGCTTATATGACATAGTTGGAGAAGCTGGCAGAGTGTGTGTACTGGGAGAACAGCTCTATTTTCATCATTGTCTTCCCCATCTTTCCCCCTGCCCCAGTGCTGTTTCCACAATCCCAAATCTGTTGCTTTTGTTGGAGGTTGGAGTGGGAAGGAGATTGATCCTTTGAAGAAGCAGAGCAACCAAAATCCAGGTTTTGAACAAGACCCTAATATATTCCTTAGGCAGCTCTTCATGCCTTGATTTTGGCACACCAATGTTTCTAAAGTGGCAGCGTTACCTTCAAATCCTCTGGATCTTCTTCACAACAAATTCAGGGAGAAATAAATGTGATTGCTTTTCGGCTAAGTGAAGAATTTAATCCATTTTGCATTGTCTCCATCTACCTGCCCTGCTCTATCAATTTGAACGAATTGAAGAGCAATTTAAAGAAAGACGGCGATACTTCACTTCCAGGACAGCTCAGCTGTTTTCCAGAATGGCCAGTGGTGGAAGATTAGCTCACACTGCAGAGCCTTCTTCCTCTGGAGGTGCCATCTACTGTCCTAACAGTGATACCTGTGAGGAAAATATTGGACATACACAAGTCCCTGGGCACAAAAGGGATGTATTCAGGGTTGCTGAGGGAGCTGGCCAATGTCACTGCGAGGGTGCTGTTTATTATCTTGGGACGGTCATGGTGATTGGGAGTTTGCTGGAGGAAAGCAAACTTCACACCTGTTGTCAGGAAGGGCAGAACAGTTGAACTGTTTTTATAATAATCCCTACTGGAGATATGATTATAACATGCCTTGTACTAATATTCTGCCTTTCCTGTGTGTGAGGGATCTTTTGCAGGCAGTCTTGCATGCTGTAACTGCGCTCACCCTTTTGTGGATCCACCTTTATATCATAGCTGTACTGAATTGCTCATGCTCTTCAGCTGTCATTTGTAGACAAGCCCTAAGATGGACTTTTTTTTTTCCCCCAAAAAAATGAAAGTGGTTTTGAAACAGCAGCTTACAGCAAATCTCAAAGTATAAGAATAAAATGGCCACCCACCATCTTCCTTATGCTCATCCATAGGTTTATTTTTCTTTTTTTTCCTGGAAAGATTAAGATTTGAAGCCAAACGTAACAGCTATATTCGTACTGCTGGCTACATAAAAATGTAGTTGACCCGGACAAATGCTCTTGAGATTTTAGTGGCCACTGGGAAAGGTGACAGGTTTAGAGCCCTGCTTTATTAGGGTGTCTTTCTAACATCCACAAACTCAGTTATGTAAAATGTAAAAGACAAGCAGTTAATGAAAGAGGTTGCACCAAGTATGAAGTTTCTTTCTCTGACCAAAAGACACTTATAGGAATAGTGTTTGGAGTGCTCTGAAAAGAAATATGAATGGTTTTATAACAAAGTTATTGTAAAGCTTGTGTGCATGAAATTGTTTGGGTTTTTTTTCCCTCAGCTGAAGTTTCCTGGTTCACTTATTCCCGGTACTTTCAATTTAGTTGCTCTTCCCAGTGCATAAAGTCACGGTTCGCAATTAGTACTCATGACCCATGCAAAAAGACAACATTCCCCATCTCCCCAAGTGATCCCTGCACTTCAGCTGTGCAAGAGCAACTGTGCCGGTGCTCTGAAATAATAATGCAGAAGAGAAAAAGACAGTGACAGTGCAGCAGCAGGGAAAAAAGACAAGTCCACGTTTGCCTCTGGTGAAGTGTTCAGAGCGCTTTCTCCTGTCCTCCCGGTGTTGATATGCTTTGCCTTAACTACTTTTTCCGCTAGTGTTTTCTGCATTCCCTATTGGGAAACTACAGCAAAGAGAGTCTTTCACATGGTGTGTGAAGATCCAGAAACTCATTACAGTAGCAGCCCTGCAAGGCAGTGCTGGGAATCAAACTGTGAAATTGCAATTCCTGAAGGGCAGTATACAGGGCGACATGTTACTGTAGTTTTCCAATGGACTGAGCCACCCAGTCATCAAGAAAAATGATGCTAAATCCCAGCAGCTACCCTGTATTTATTCTGTAATTTATGCTCCAGGGGATATAATCACAGAAGAAAATTCCTTAAGGGAAGTTTCCCTGCAAAGTTCAGCCTTAACAGCGCAACAGCCTTTATTTCTGTGAGCAGTTAATACAAAGGTGTAGAAAGGGTTGCGTTTTTTTCTTATGGTTTCCTTGCTCCCACTTTCTTTCCCCCACATCCTAAGGAGTTTTTCAGACCAATAAAGAAAGCAATTTAAGTACACTGCAGTTCAGGAAATTGTTACTTGACATCAATACCTACAGGAACAGATTCTGCAAATAAACATACAGAGTAGAGGGGATTCCACACCTACATATTGTGTGGAAATCCAGGCAGGGTCACAGAAAATATTGCAGATGTGTGGAGATGAATAGTGAGCACAACATGTAGTGCACATATTTCAAATTCATTTATATATTAATTTCCAAATTAAAAATATATATCCGTATAATTCAGAAAATGCTGACTTCCAGTTCATCCCAATGGGGCTTAATCTTGGATCTGCACCTTAATTATGGATGGATCTGCTGACTTCAGCAGTGCCATTATGGAAAGCAAAGCTCAGTGTGGATTCCTGGCGCTATGTGGAGAATATTACTGTAATTCTATCTTCAGAGGTTTTCTCTAAAGCCCTTAGAAACAGTCTCCTGTACAGCTGAAGGGTCCTATCTTTGCTTTATTCCTGATCGGATTTTATTTCAAAAGGTTCTAAGAAAAGTTTTTAGTTACTGGATAGTCTTATTCATATTTTTGTGTCCTTTTCCTAGCAACAGAATGGCCCAAATTGCAAAGACTTTCCATCTCAGGAGGCTTTAAACAGCATCGCAGGAAAAATGCTGAAGAATGGACATAGAATGTGAATAATTGTTACGGAATATCCATGTTTGTGTGATTGCTTTTGAGCAGCCATATATTTTTTCGTTGATTTGGTAAGTGACCCCAATTGTCTCTGTCATACAAGCACGTGACAAAAAATTCTTCGTTTTGTAATTAATCCCACTACTCTAGGAAATCTCAAATACACGCTATACAGTTATTTTCTAGGACATCTGATGTTGCATTTAGAATTGTGTTCCTGGAGCAAGAAAAACAGGGAAATTTTTATTTGCTAATTCCTCCAAAGTTGCAACAAGAATTGCAAACTATTTGTCCAAACAGGTTTTTAAATACAGATAGGAGGCAATCAGGGTTAGGGAATCAATCTAATTTGTGTGTGTGTGTAATTGTGAATGTATCTGACAAAGTACTAATTGAATAATTGTTACTCACTATACATGGAACAAAATAAACATGCAAAATAGCGGAAAGGGAACTAAAGCTTCCTGAGCCACTGTACCTTCAAAAGTGAAGGAGTCAGAGGGTTCCATTTCCCATTGTCAACGTTTACATAAAACTATTTTCAGGGAAGAAAGAGGAAGCAAAGTTGGTGTGGCTATGTAAAGAAGCCGCCCTTCTCTAGGGGCCTGTTGGATGACACAGGCATTACAGGATTCTAGCAATGCAATTAGGACACTTAGAAAAATCAAAATAAAGAACAGACTTTTAATTATAAATGTAATTAACTACTGGAGCTACCCAGCTAGGGATGTGGCAGAGCTGTTGTCATTTGTTGTCTTGAAATTCGGCCATCTTGTGCAGAAAGTAAGACTACAGATTGTAATGCACTCTTCTGGTTTTGCCATCTGTAAGTCCTAGCTTAATACCATTGAAACACACTGTGAAGGTGACAGGAGACACCTGACAGACTGCGGTCAAAGCAGAATTTTAAATAGTGAAACTTTAATAGAGAAAAAGCCTTTGAACAGAATGCACATTAGAGAGTGTGTGGTGAAAAATAAAACTACAAAGTATTTTAATTTACTTTAAATGCTATTGTTTCCATGTATTCAAATTTATCTTCCAGATTGTTTTAACACAAAAATTGCATAGTTATTAGTTTCAGTACCACAGGATACAACTGAATGTACTGTATGTCTCACTGGTAATTGGTAAGCATTATTTAGGGTGTGTTGCTAGGGAATAATTTATGGGCTTTTGTGCCAAAACTCTGAGTTTGTAGGAATGGCAGCAATGCTGACTGGTTTGGGAAAATGCTGTTTCATGAACAAGCCTGTAAGATGCAGGTATTTTGCTGCTGTTGTTTTTTCCAGCTGGAAATGAAGCCATTTAAAAGATTAATTAGAATTGAAGAAGACAAGGGGTTCTCTGCAGGAAGTACATGGCAGGCTTCCTTTTGGATATCAGGTGCTTTTGGAGTTCTTGATCAGAAGTGGATTTAAGCTTTAATTGCTCAGCTTTTGAGGAGTTTGTTGGCTCAAGACTTCCTGCATTTGGAGTGTTGTGGTACGAAGATATTTTACCTCAGTTATTAGCACAGTTAGACTCTGTGTTTAGCAGTGATTGCCATAAGTCTTCATCTTTTGGAATATGCACTGCGAGTACTGAATAGTTAGGTTGCCTAAGGTGTATCGTATAATTGTGCTCTTGTAGCACTGATGACAATTAAGAGAGCAGAAATAGTGAGATATAATTAAAAGTACTGTATGCTTTGTTATTGTAGTTTGATTCCTGTGAAACTTCTCTTTGATCCCAGGAAAAGCATCTCTCACTATGCTTGAGAAAGCTTCCAAAATTCTGATGTGTTTATATGGATACTTGGGTAAAAGGTGCACCACCACAGAAGGAATTAAACCTTTCAATAGTGTTTTTTTCTCCTCCCATAAAATCAAGTTTAAAATGGTAGGGTCCCAGCTACCTCTGTTTCTGGCTGTGATGAAGACCAGCTGCATGGCAGACATGGGCCAGTTCCTGAAGAAAGGAACAGAATGAACGTTAAGGTATGAAGCCAATCATTGTTCGCAGAAGTACAACCACTTAGCATCTTTTTTTTCTTTAAAGTTCCCCCCCCCGAGACCTGCATATTGTCAGTAAACTTCTAAGGAATTGTCTTTATTGCAGATGTGGCCCAAATCCTTAATTTATTTTGTTGCCAATTAAATATAGATTTGGAAGGTGAGAAACAAAGACAAACATAAAACAGATCCACCCCCGCCCCTTCTTTCCAGGCTCAACTTCATGCCTTCGTTCCAGACCCCTCTACCTCCTCCCCTCAAGCGGCGCAGGGGATGGGGAATGGGGGTTGTGGTCAGTCCTTAACAGCTGCTCTCTGCCCACTGCTCTGGCATGGGCTCTCCATGGCTTCTGCAGGGCACATCCACCTGCTCCGGCATAGGGTTCTCCATGGCTGCAGCGTGGATTCCTGCTCCGGCGTGGGGTTCTCCATGGCTGCAGCGTGGATTCCTGCTCCGGCGTGGGGTTCTCCATGGCTGCAGTGTGGATTCCTGCTCCAGTGCGGTCTCTCCAGGGGCTGCAGGGGGAATCTGTGCCCAGGCACTGGAGCATCTCCTCCCCTCTGCCTTCTCTCTCCTTGGTGCTTGCAGGGCTGTTCCTAACAGATTTATTTTTTTCCCCTCACTGCCAGGCCGTATTTTGCCTTTTTTTAAGTACTCTTTCCCAGAGTGCAATACTCTCTGACCCGTTCCCTTCAGCTATTCCACGTGTGGAGGGTGTAATGTTTAATATCAAATTTAGTTATTTGAAGACAGTTGATATTACACAGGATTTCTGATTTAGCAGAGTAACACAAAACATACTCCATAACACCACACGAATGTAAGTTACTCTTAGCAAAATACAGCAATTGCAATATATAGTTCAGTCACACCACCAATGTAATATCTAACTGTAATGTAATAACCCTGTAATATGCTTACCAACTGGCGGTGGGGCACGCAAGGCACGTGTGGGTCAGGGCTAGCTCAAGCCTCTTACTCTCTTCTAAATACTTTTTGCTAGTTATCTAATTTTTATCCTCTGTGCTGGGCTGAGCCAGGTGTTCTCAGTCCCCCTCCCACGCTGGCCTGGCTGACTGGAGAGACATTCTTCTAATGAACTCGGGGAGAAACACTGACACCACCAGTTGACTCCTCAGCTCCCGACAGCTGTCCGTTTAAAACAAAGCCACCCTCCGCCCCACTTCGTTAAGGTAAAAGCTTCTCAACAGCAGCAGTCAGCCACGGCCTGTGTTATCCCCTGAGCGGCCCCGCCACATCGCCCTTGCCCAGCTCCTCTGAGCCTTCTCCCATTTGCGGGGCTTCTCGGTCACCCACCCTGAGGAGCTGCCACCGCGGCAGCGGGGCTCAGCCGTGCCCTGCGGCGGGTCGGTTGGAGCCGGCTGGAACCGGCTGTGCCCGGCTCTGGGCAGCCCCGGCCGCTCCTCGCAGAGGCCGCCCCGCAGCCCCCCCTGCCAGTGCCCGGGCACCTGCGCCATTACCCGGTGTTGCTGTAAACCCTTTCCTGCCCGTAATGCCAAAGCTGCTGTCAGCAGCACTCCCACAGAAGCCTGAAACAAATCTTTGAGCACGTAGGAAAGGTACAAGAAAATACGGAGCTAAATAAAAACCACCAACCGACACCTCAGACTGCCTGCAGTGTTGCATGGCCTGCCTTTGCCTGTAGCACCGTGTGTGTCTAGTCACGCTGATGGGTTGTGTGTAGTCACGCTACTGGGTTGAGTTTAGTCTTTTACTTGTTTACCTTTGCTGTTAAAGTCTAATTCAAATTCATAATTTTGTTTCATGCGAGCCTTGAATTTGTATGAAATATTTTTTCAAACTTCTGTTTTAAAATTGTTGGGTTTTTGTTTTTTTTTTTTTTTGAAAAGGAAAACAGTAATGGGTATAAGACACAGATGTTTTATTATTTGCATTTCAAAAGCATGTACTGTCTCTTCAGTGCTTGTTCCCTGTATCATCCTCACGGCCAGTGACGCATCCTGTGTGGATACGTACTTTCCAGACTCATTTCTTAGCTGCCAAAAAGGTTTTCAGCCCCCTTACCCCACCACTGTCCCCCTAGGAGACACCTGGGAGAAAAGGAGAGCTCCTTCACTCTGCTTCCTGGGAATACATGGGCACTGTACTGCAAACGTGGCTTTAACCTTGTAAATGCATATGCCGAGGATTTGGGTCTTGCCTGTCTAATGTCCAGCACATAGGATAAGGCTCTTCTCTGGGAAAGAGTGGCATGAATGTGCAAAGTCACCTGAGCTCTGGGTTATAGCTATAAAAAGGGACAGGGCATTGGAGAGCTTCCGTCGTCAGTGCAGAATGCCTGAAGGTGAAAGTACCAGCCTTTAAATAAAATGAAGGGGCCTTCATGCCTAAAGGGACTGAAGAAAACACACTAGTTGCCTGACAGTCCTAAACGTGATGAAAATCGTCCACTGCAGGGGATATTACTGTAAATCTTTGTCTACCTGACAGATTTACATCTACTAGCTTCCATAAAATTCACTGTTAATGGCACAACACCTATTAAGCTGAGGTATTTCTAGGTATACTATATCATTGTATGTTACTGTAGAGTTTACATTATTCCTAGCATTTCAGTGCTTATATTATGAGGTGATTCAGACTGAAAATATAGTAGCTTTTTCTGGCTTCTCAAGGACAAGCTTTTATTTCTGAGAAACCATTCAGAAATGACAGGTAAAATATTGGAAATAATAAGGCTGAAAAATGCTGTACTCCAGAATGGATGAGATTTATTGAGACATGTGTTTGGCTACTTGAAGGAGGCATTAATAAGGTGCCAGACAGATTCTTGTGTTTTGTTAGTTGCTTTTCTGCCTTCTTTTCTGGTTTTTTTTTTTTTTTCCCCGTCCTTTTGCCTGTCCAAATAACAATTGGAGAATTGCATTGAGAAGGTTATATATGGAGCACATGATGAATATTGACATCAAACTAATGTGAGGAGTGAAGAGCTTGGAGAAGCAAGAATCCCTGCCTCAATGTAAAAACATTAGGTGAGGTAACTGAAAGCACGTGCTGCCAACCAGTGTCATGTGCTGCAAATTGGTGAGGCTGGATACTGGGAGACCCTGGGAGAGTACAAGTTCCCTCCCCATCCCTTAGCTTCAGGATGGTTGAGGGCATCCGCATTATATGTGAAGAGAAGCTGTGGCATCGGTTACATATGGAATTGGTGGTTAGATTGATCCAGCTTTCACCTGAATTTAGCAGAGGAAGTACCAGAGATGAAGAGATAACCTTGCAAGGAGTAAGCTCAGTGTCCTGGAGACTGCTTCCCTGGTACTGGGGAGAGGAGACATCAGTGCTACTGAAAAAGAGATGTGCCAGTCTCTCCCTTCAGAAGTTTCTAAGCCCCATGTGATATTGTGGGGTTTTGGAAAAGCTTTTTTTGTTTCTTTAGTACCAGACTCTTCTAATGTAGTGTTGCTTTCGAAGGCAGCCAATACATTCTTAGATTTTCCTGTGAAACTAATCCTGCATCCTGTGCCATACAGTCCTACTTTACTGGAAAACTGTATTACACAGGAATGGATCAAAGATGCTCAAGTCTTTGAAGGGATAAAATATGACATGTCTCCCCATCTGCCCCCAGCCAACAAAAAACAAGACATAAATGAGTTCCAACTGATTCACTCATAACTCGCAAATGGATGGATTTTTACAAATTCACTTCATGTTGCAAGCTAGTAAGGTACATCTGGCGTGAAAGGTAGTGCTGGCAAGATTTTTTTACTCCCCCTTTGCAAAACTATGTGATTTCAAAGCAAAGTAGAAATGGGCAACGTTTCTTCTCTAGTCAAATTTCCAACAAAGAGTTTCAGTGGCCAAGTCTTGCCAAGGCCCTGTTGAGTGGCTTTCAGCCCTGGAACCGTGGTTAACTCCTGAGGGTGACCAATCCATGCATCAGTGCTGGCCTTTCCATGTGGTCCCTACTGGTGGGGCCTCTCACATATTCTGTTGACTGGCTGCTGAGCTTCCTCTTCCCTGATTGACTCGCAGGCTAATCAAGCCTGGTCGTTCCTGTCTGTTAAATGGAGCGTTATTCTATGAATTAGCTTAAAATTAAGTGTAACTACCTGGTTTTGGTCTGGATTACCAATTTTAAAATGAAAGATACTATGACCTGGCATCTGTATCGTTCTCCCTCTTTTTTCCCTTCAAATGTACTTTGTCCATCATAATTTCGACTCATAAAAATTAGATAGCAAAACATTTATTATTGCCTGCTCTTTTAATTCTTTTGCATTCTTTTTAGGCTTAGAAAGAAAAGTTCTTCTGTACCATTTTAGCTGATCAGCTGTTTTTCTTGTTAAGCAGCATTTGCTACTCCTTGTTGGGTTGTGTGTGGTTTTTTTTGGGGGTTTTGTTTTTTTTTTTTTCCCCCTAAACACAGCACAGTTATTCTTCCAGCAGGATCTGGAAAGAAACCCCATAAGAAAATGACTGTATGTTGGAGAGCAGCAACAGCAATTTTGGCGAAAAGGAATTTCATATTTAAAGAGTGTGACGGCCTTTTCCCAAGTGCATTGCTGCAATACAAAAAGTAAATGTTATGTTTTCTTTTCACAAAAGCCGACATACATAGGCAACCTCTATCATAAGGTTTCACCTCTTGATTCAAAAGGAAAGCTCAGTGAGCATGAAGAGTGTGCGTACTGCAACAAGAGAAGCTTAAAGGTCAGCACAAAGATGAACGCAATAATAACTGTAGTATTCTCACCTATGCATAAACTGGCTTCTGCACAATTTAAGGTAAAAATCACATCCCACGGTGTTATGCAACAGCAGGGTGGTCTCCTGCTGGCCCCAGAGGGGAGTCTGCTGGCAAAAGCAATGAAGAAGAATTGACGCCAAGATGTTGCGTTAGGGGAAAGATTTGCCAAATTTGGGTCTGAATCGCTCACCTGCCAAAGTTGCATAAATCTTCAGACAGTTTGAAAATTGGAGCATATGGAGACAGGGAGCGCATTCTGTGGTGCCAGCTAATGAAAATATGCAGTGTGAAATGAGCTAACATGGATGTCCCATATACTGGAGAGATTTATATTCTTCCCTTGGGGAGTTTAATCATTCTAACAAATTGCAAGTTTAATTTGTAGCAATGACCTTGGGAAAGATTATTTACTCCACTCTTCTAATAAAGGTAATCTAGATACTGTGGGGTGGTGGTTTAGGATTCCTTAATTTTTAAATCTGTTATTTATGGATTCCTCAATTCTGTGAGCTCTTTCAAAGCCATTCACAAAAGGGGTATAGCAAATCAGGCAGATTTGGTTTTTAGACAGAAAGTTTAAATCCACTATTCTGGTTTCATACATCCACCAGAAAACTTTTGGAAGTCTGAAAATCAAAAAGCCTTGGTCATTACTGACCAAGATCATAAGGGGGGGGTAGGCAATACCTCTGTTTCAGCTGGTTTCAGATGGCCTGTAGTGCACAGTAATGTCAAGAGAGTCACCCATTTTAGTCCATATGAAGATGCAGCATTTGTGGGCCCTACTTACATGAGGGATGCTACTGAGATCAGAAGAGCTGATAGGGGAGGTTTGTAGAATTCCACCAAAAGTGATTGGGCATTGAAAAATGATGAGGCAGGACTGACTAGAGCTGTCGCAGATGGGCTGTCACTGTGTGAGGTACTCCTAAACTGTAGAATATAATTTGGTATTTAGAGTATCACAGTAAAAAGATATAAACTCTCAGACCTTTTCCCTCATCTTGCTAAACTGGGCATTCTCTCTTTTGAATGAATCAGGCAATTTTGTAAACGACCTCTGTGTTACAGCAATCTGAAACGGCTTCAGAAAAATACACGCTAGCCAGTGAGATACAATTTTCCATTGTATGCTGACCACTGCTGGGGAAGTTGGAGAACAGGCTGCAGCTTTCTGACCCTATGGCCAATTCTTTGACCAATTGCCTTATTGATTAGAGCAGCCCCAAAATGCTAAGCAGTAGCAGCTGCCAGTTGTCCTGAAGAGGCCATTTGTCAAAAGGCAGTTGGCTGAGTGAATTTGGGTTGTGGCTGCAGCCTTGCCAGTTTATGACAAACCTGGGCTGAAGCAGGGATCTCAAGCTAGTTTTAGAGCTGCACCTGCTCTGCTATGGGGTCAGAGCTCAAAAACTCCCTAGGGAGGGTCTGTATAAACCCAATGCCTGGTGCTGCAGCGAAAGCATGCTGACTTTGTGGTGTTGGGATATGCAAGAGTCTTAGAGAGCAGGAACACTAATTATGCAGCATTGAAGCAGGAGTCACTGGCTTTCTTGTTTTTCAACAGATTTTTTTTTCTCTGCCATTAGAGTGAAATTTAAGATGTCTAGAGATACTCCTTCATAAGTAATAATATTCAGCTTTTTTGCTGGCAGAAATCCAAGTGCTCCACAGCCATGTCATCATTATTATTTTGTGATTGCATTGATAATAATTGTGCTGAATTTTACAAGTAGGAAAGTTGAAGGATGGGAGGGAAACAATGTGTTCAGAATAGCTTAATGGGCATTGGCAAACTAGCATATAGTCTCTAGCTCCTCAGTTCAAATTGATGCTTCATTCACTAACTCACATCTCCCCTTTGCCCTCCATGCTCCCTTTGCAGCTGTTTTTGTACAAGTTGCCAATTCTTTACGGCAGTTATCATGCAAATTATTTGCTTGGCATTGTATGTTTCTCCTGCTATCTGCTCTCCTTGTGCAAGCAAAAGTCTGATTCTGTTCTGACCCTTCAGCAAATTAACTTACTTCTGTATGTGTTTGCCTTCCCTGAGACATGTACCTGGTTACCTTTTCAATTACCTTCTTTGCTATTGACATTATTTTCCCTAAAATGTGTAATTCAGGTGTCTCCCAGAATCCTCCCTTGAGTCCACGCTACTTTGTGAACAGATCCTCCTGAAGACAGGTTAGCTCTGAGCAAAGCATGTCCCAGCAGCTCTAGAGCTAGGCTTATCCCTTTGAACATGAAATACTTTTAGTCTGAGCTGCATCATCCTTAGGGAAATGGTAAAAATGCCTTTACGAGCAATTAACTGGGAAACAGGTGTCTGTAACTTCATTGCTATGACTTATCTTCCTTAATGAAAGCAAGAGGAGAAGCAAGGAGAGGGAAGATGAAATATGCATAAAGAAAAAAAGGAAGGGGGGTAAATCCTTTTTCTTCAGTATGTGAGGCATGCTGCGTTTTATCTCTTTGTTTATGCTGCATTGCTGTCATCAGGAAGTTTATATTTTGAAAGAAGAAAATACTGCCTTTATGAAGAAGAAAAGTGATTTCTTTTCATTTTTGTTTGTATTTATAGTCCTATGTAGAATATCTCAGGCCAGATTCTTTTTCCTAGTTTATTTTTTATTTGTCCCATTTGCCTAATTTCTTTTGACTACAGAGAAATAGTTTATGGCAATTATAAGGCAAATACTATTTGTCCTTTCAGGAAGAATCGCAGTACCGGTGAGCAGACGACACAGGCATGTAGTCCTATTGGATTGTGCTGTCAAAGGACTCAGCAAATCTGGGATTTAGTGCTTACGCTGAAACAGACTTCTGTGTGACCTTGAATAGGTCATTTAGTTTCTCGTGCTTCAGATCCCCACTTGTCAAACAGCGATAATAGTGTTTTCCTCTTTGCAAGTCTGTTGTGAGAATAAATGCAATTAAATAATACAGGATGCCCGGATGCTATCGAAGTGGTGCCACTAAAGAAAGTAAACTAAATTAAACTCAGGATTAATTCTTCTCACAGTTACATATGTTTAAATGGAGACTTGCCTAGCTGAATTTATTAAGATTAATACTGCATGGCAGAAAATCAACACTTCCAAAACTTGTTTGCCCCCAAACTCAGGTAGAGGTAAACTGCCTTGTTTACCCCTCCTCTCTTCAACTACAGATATGATGCTGTATGTCTTGTTCCTTCAGGAGCAGGTATGAATTTGCTCTGTGCAGTGGAGGAAAACCAGCCTAGGCAGAGTCAGCTGCAGGGTTCCTAAGCTGCAATGCACAATGTTGGCAATTCCCTGCGCACGTCCCAGCAGACTACTGCTACAAGCGTGCACACAGCTCACCAGTCCCACTGCCCACTGGTTGCTTTTTCTTTTGCCTGTTCCTCTACCCCTGCAATAAGCTAGGGTAGCCAGCTAACGGGAAGCTACAGCTTGCCACAGTTTGGTGGGACTTGACCATTGCTGGCTGACAGACCATTGGTATTTGATAGAATAATTTACTGCTTTTGAGGAAAAAGATTCTGTAGTGATGATTTATTTCTACTATAGAATGTTTATTTGCATAGTGTAGAAAATAACAAGATTTATTTGCAGAGTTGGAATCCCTCAGGTATAGTGTAAATATAATTACGAGAACATATAAATATATTTATACTATGCTATCGGGATTTTGGCACCACAAATCTTATTTCCTTGACTGTGAAAAGAAATGTTTTGGAAGAGAAATAAATCATTAATTTCTACTCTTGACTCAAGAGTGGGAAATATGTAGGCTATTGGCCTAAAATACAATTGATCCACTGTCCTTTGACATCCCAATGCAATGGGATATCTCAAATGATATTTGCAGACTGATCTAGTCCCTGCAGAAGGGTGGAGATAAGACTTTTGACAGTTTAGGATTATAGGTAAAAAGATACTTCTAAAACAATATTTTATGTTCAATTAATTCTACTTTTTTAAAATATTGGACGTAGCTTTTCCAAACTGAGGCTCAAAAATTGTAGAACTCTGTTAACAGGTATGTGGGGTTTTTTTGTTGTTTTGTATTTTTAATTGTCCAGACAGTAAAGTGGCTGCATGTAGCATATTTCAGCATTGTCAGATGAATTCTGGGAAAGCTTCTGGAAGGTGATGTCTGAAACCGACAGCTGTTGCAATATGAGCATTTGGGAAAAATTTCCTCTACTAACACATAGACCAAAAATCTGAGTTGAAAGGAATTATTTCTATTTGGTTTCTTTTCTTCTTTGCTGTATAGGTAAGGCTTTGATACAAAAGGGACATTGAAGGTTCTGTTGTCCTTGAACAGCATTGATTCAGTCAACCACAACCTAAGGTTGTCTAATTAGTTCTGATAGAATAAGAGTTAATATGACACCAGTGTTAACAGTGAATTGATTCATATTTTGGGGCAGGCTGTGTCTTTGGGAAAGCTGGGACTCACCTTTGTCAAAGTCATCTCTTGTCTTTGTGCCTCTTATTCCCTGCAACATGAAACCTGTTTTATCTGTGGAGGTAGTAAGTTGTTTGAGACGGGGACTTTCCTTCCAAAGCTTATGCAGATTACCAGGTGTGGCTCTGATCTTGCTTGGGGGTCTGTCACCATAAGGAGAATACACAGCCAGTGCATTGGTAGGGTTGTAAATTTTTAAGTTTCCCAAAACTAACTGGTGGGACTTTCTGTGTACCTTAGCAACTGAAGTCATCGAAGTCTTGTGGCCTGCTTTGAGCCTAGGAACTGTGGCTAAATTAGGTGATCTTTAGAAACAAACAAAAAAAACAACAAAAAAGAACAGAACCCCCTCAAAACCTGAAAAAAACCTGATATTGATTCAAAGGTTTGCAATTAGAGAGAAGCTGCTTTAAACAGAATTTGTTGTGATTGATTGTCTTGCAGCTTGAGATTTGAGCCTTATTTCTCATCTACATTTACCTAGTTTGAACTCAAAGCCTTGGACATTGTTCACCCTTTGTCTTTTAGACTGAAGAGGACTGTGCTATTAGATTAGGTAATAGTAACATGAAAGTTACCATATTCATCTCTGCTTCTAACTTTCTCTTTGAAAAGCAAAATAAATTGAATTAACCTATCCTCATCTTTTTAACATATGTTTCTTCTCATGGCTCTCTGAACCTTCTCCAATTTTTCATCATCCTTCTTGAAGGCTTGATGCCAATTGACCTACTGTTTAATCCCAACTCTTTCAGAACGTATGTATATGTAAGATTATATAGGAAGCAGTGCATAAGAACCATCAAGTATAGAATGCAAATATGAGTAATAGTTTAGCATATATGTGTAACTGTAAGAGGCACCATAGGTCAATTTAGCTTTAGGTAGGCTGAGCAGTTATTCTGAACCGTCCTCTGTGGAAGTGTCTTCCTCTAAGCTAAAGGTAACCTCGTGAAAGGCTTTCTCTTAGTACCCAGATATTTAACCTGACGTTTTGCTGTACATACCCTTTGGTTGTGTCCCAGTTTACAAAGCAATCTCAGTTACTGTGAATCCTGTCTTCACCTTCTCACTGTCTATTCCCAATATTTCCCCTTTGCCAGCTTTGTTATCAGTGATCCAGAAGAAAATAAAGTCACTACTGATAAAGTTACTTAGCATTAGAACAGTCCTTGCAGGTACTTCTCTGGAAACACAGCTGTTCGGTGCTGACTCTGTGCTGATGTAGACAGTCTAGTCCTATCAGGCAACTGTCAGCCTGTTTCAATTATGCTTTTTTTATGTTTATTTTTGTTCCAGTCTAGTCAGGACTACTTGTGCCAGAACAGTGTGCTGGAACCTGTCACATTGCTTTCTTTTCATATGACTTTAGCCCTGGCTCCACTGCAACCAGAGGGGACCTGTTAGAGTTTGCTGCAACTCAGAAAATCACTGAATGACTGAAAGCAGTTGTAAAAGCAAGGACCTGTCTGCATGGATGCAAGCGTGTGAAGAGAGATCTGGGTTTAAACTATCTCTGTTTCTGTTGCTCACTGTTTTCTGTATTTAAGATCTAAATATTCTGGTTGATATTGTAAAGAAACCTCGCTTTTGATTAAAAATTGTGTCATTTTCTTTGGGGAATTCACACTGGGATTCAGGTTCTGCAGCCTCAAAACTTGCACTGCTTCAATGTCCCACCACAAGTACCCTCGAGTCACTAATCAGTCACTTTGTCCCTAATTTTCTCCCAGGGCTTTCTGTTGATTTTTGTGTTTTGTAAGGCTGGAATCTGAGCAAACAATTTTGAAAACAAGTGACAGTATACCTGTCCAGTGACATGGATGTTTATATAATAGAGGCCTCCAAACCTCTTAAGGCCCAATAAGTGCTAGTAAGATTTCCTAAATTCTTTGCACCCAGAGGTACAAAATCTGGGTCTTTTTATTTAAGCTATTTCATTGGTGATTGCTGTATTGAATGAGATACTTTTCTTACTTGACGATCCCTTGTCATATATTTATTTGTCAATGTTTATATTTACTTCCTTGTTTGCCATTGTGTACCATTTACTAAGTTTAAGTAGAGCATTAAAAAAGCAGAAACAAACAGCTCAGTTGTAAGTGGCTACAGCTTTTATTTTTTTTAATGTGAAGTAGTTTCTGAAACAGTTTCTAAACAATCGCAGCCTGACTTTCATGTGGAATTAACAATAGGCTAATGCCAAATTTCCACAACTGATACCAGTTCAAGCAGAATTATGTCAATAGCGCTTCTGCCCTGAACTGGTATAAACCATAAAGGCAGTGAAATGACATAAGGTCATATGGGTAATGTACTCAGAAGATACTAGTAATAAATGTGAGCAGTCTGTGAGTGATGAACACAACTTATTTTGGAGTGAATATTTGGTTTTGTGTGCGAAGCGACTTTATCCAAAGTGGTCAGATTCCCATACTTTGAAAACTTGAGGACAAACACGAATGCTGTTTCCAGAAGTATATGGAAAGACTTGAAGAGGGTGCGAGTGTCAGCATCCTGCCAAAACTGCCAAAAAGCTGTAGCTGGGTCTCTTAGACACACAGAACAATTGACTAAAGTTGCAGCTACGGAGTTTGCTTCTTTGTAAGAGTTAGTTCACACAGCTTGGTTGCTTACAGCATATTCTGAAGTCTGTGCAGACTGTTGCTTTCAAGTACAGCTGGTTTAATGAGCTGGGGCAAGTGTATCTAGCTGAAGCGAGAACTGATCTGTCTCTTCCCAGTGAGTTTTGTGGCAGTTAGAAAATGTTTG